>OMKK01087979.1:0-10000 GCA_900302305.1 Polymixia japonica
TGTGTGTGTGTTTGTGTGTGTGTGTGTGTGTGTGTGTGTGTGTGTGTGTGTGTGTGTGTGTGTGTGTGTGGTGTGCATGCATGTTGTGTGTGTGTGTGTGTGGTGTGCATGCATGCATGCCTGTTTATGTTTGTATGCCTGTGTGTGTTTTGTGTGTGTGTGTGTGTGTGTGTGTGCGCATGTGTGTCACTCGTGTTCATGTGTGTATGTATACTAGCAAGAGGAGAGAGAAAACCTCACAGTTATTTTGTTAAATGAACATGTTGACAGATTTGACTCCTTTACTGATTATCTTATCTCACCAACTCTCTCTCTCTCTCTCTCGCTCATCCCTCGCTGTCTCTGTACATATAAAGATATTGGCAGACACAAACACAGAAAGGCAGAAAGATATAGAGAGCAAGAAAGACGAAACACACGCACACACACACACACACACGCGCACGCACACACACACACACACACACACACCGGATGTCTCTCTGCATGGTCACATGACTCATTCATCAGGTGATGTTCTGTCACCAAGACATTTTATAGATTATTCATCTACAGCAGATAAGATCTATGTTCGGCTGCATTACACAAGAGCAATAATAAGTTTATTAATATTACATGAAGAGTTTAACTCTTAAACAAGATATTTATATATAAACTATTTAAAAATATGAGAAGAGAAACAAATATTTACACTTAATAAATGAAGTTAATTCACAAATGAGATCCTTAATTTCAATGACAATCACAAATAAAAAACAAAACAATAAAACATGAATAAATTAAATTAAAAGCAGAAAAACTTTGGAAACAAGAAACAATAAGACTAATTCTAAAATGAGATTTCCACCATTGAAAAAATAAAAAAGTGACTGCAATCCTGGCAAAATTATTTCAATTGAATAAAACTGATGTAATTAGTTGTCTTGATATTTACTCATTTTTATTTGATATTTATGTATCTTTATTTATGAAACAGTAACACGTACACATTTACGTTTTAAAATATTGAACAATAAACATCAACTCTCCTGCAATTTGCCCTGAACCCTCACATGAACACCAGAGAGAGAGAGAGAGAGACACACACACACACACACACACACACAAGCTGTTACCCTTTTTCTTTGAGTTTATGAAGTGTTTGTCCTATCGCTCATTTAAATAAATTGTATCTTTCTTCCTGTAAAGCACAGTTGTAATCACTGACTAGAGTGTACAGTTTAGATTCAGCCGTGGGTTCCTTCAACAAAAAGATTTTGGTCTGTGGTTAACACAAGATTAACAGATATGGCATGTTTTGGTTTATGAGTTAAAATACATCACTAAATATCCCACTTGTGAATTTTGAAGCTTTATGTGCCTCAAAAAATTTTTTTACATAAATTGCATTTATGCATCAACATTTTTAAAAGTGATGTTTATTTGTGAAGATTACCACGTTGAACAAAACGTGTGAATATCATACGCCTTTGTTTGCCACAGACTTTATTTTCTGCATCAATCCAAAACCCAACAGGAAAAAGCATTCGAGCGTTGGTGAAGGAACCATGGAGGTGTGTCATCACTTCAGCTCTCTGTGAAGAGAAACATCTCAAGACTCATTCTCAGTGTTTTAGAATGAAACCTTTTAAACCAACTCACTGAACTTTGACCTGTTCCTCCTTGATCTCTATCAAACACCATCATTCTACAGACAGGAATACTTTATTATATGTACTGGCAGGCTTCTATTCTATTATGTTCTATTCTGTTCTAGTGCTATACTGTTACAATCAATTACTCCTTGAAATGTATTATTGTATTTTATTATTATATATTTTATTATGCATGTATAAACTCACTTTTACTGTGCTTTTTAAAATATTAATAATTGATATTCATTTATATAAATATGTATATGAATATTAGTAATTAATATTAACATTTTCTATTAATTATTCGTCTATTTGTAATAACTGTTCTATTCTATTCTATTATATTCTACCCAGATACTGCTCCGCTGTTCTCAAAATGTTATGTCACAGGACACCCCCTGCTCCCTTCCCTGAACCCCCCAAAGGTTAAAGGTCACAGAATGTGATTTGACCCCTGTGCAACGTGGACAAGTCATTGTTTACAAATGATAACATGGTTCTCCCACACAAACACAAACACACACACAGATTATTCTGTTGCAGAGCACAGCCTAAAAATAACCAAAGTAAATCATTATTGAATAGATCAATACATGAAGTGATAACTTAAAAAGGATTTTAAAAGGAGGATTATTAAAACAAAGTACTGATTGATACTCACATTTATCATCATTATCATGTTTCATTTTATTTTTCATTGTTTTTATTTACTGTTTCATAGCAGTGACACACATAAAATGGTCTCCCCCAATTTAAGATTAAAGAAATAAAATGATCAAAAACAATCCATTTTTAGTAGCTTTCTGGTTGATATCCATGTTTGTTATTGTGTTTATTGGTATTTATTGTCGCATGGTACCGTTATTGTGTTTATTGATCTTTATTGTGGCATGGTACCGGCATGCAGACACATGTTCATGGTGAAACGTTTTGCTCAAGGACACTTCAGCAGCACACATGGCTATTGTGGAGTTAGAATAAATGGAACCGCCGCTGGACTGTTAATGGACTTCCGTTGCTGAATGTGTTTTGCCAAACCTGACATCTTTACATCATAAAGACAAAACAATGGAAATGAATAAATAGTAAGTCTGTTACTTCATTATGACATCATCAATGATTTTATTAATGCTGAATGTGAACTGAAGCCTTGAAACAGATACAAGGAAACGGGACAGAAACAAGAGAGAGACAGACAGGGAGTTAAAGATAGACAGAGACAAAGACAGGCTGACAGAGACAGAGACAAAGACAGTGAAAACCAGTGTGCAGATTTACAGAAAGAAACAGCGATTTGAAAGAGAGCAATGCTTTAGAGAACGAGACAGAGAGCGATTGAAAACGAGCGTCTGCACATTCACACAAAGAAAGTAATTTGTCATAGTTAACATATTTTCTGTCCTTTTCAGATGGAAGAATAGATGAGTCGTCTCAGACACGAAGGGAGGGAGGACAGGGAGGAGAGCGAGGGATGGAGAAGCAGAGAGGATAGAAAGATGAGTGTGTGTGTGTGTGTGTGTGTGTGAGGGAGAGAATGAAGGAGACAGAGCAACAAAGGGTGAATCCCCACAGAATGAGCATCCTGCCAGCATCGTGGAAAATGATCCTCTGAATCTCTCCACGGTTGAACTGGGCTGGAGGTTCACAACCAAGTCATCTATAACAAAAACACCTTCCACCACATCTAAGTAGGCATTCTTCCTTCAGTTTTCGAAGCTTTTTAGCTATCGTTTCATTAGGTTGGCGTTAGAAGATCTCCTATATGACATTCTTGAATCAAATTCCTTTTTGAAGTAGGTTTTTGATTCTTAACTCGTAAAACCTCATCTTAAATATTTTGTTTGAAAGTAACATTAGACCACGATGAATGCTGACACTTCTTTACTATACTCTCCCTCGCTGCAAGTATGTATATATTATAAATATTTTATAATTTTATTTTGCATAGTTTTCAACTCCGGGAATCCTAGCGCAGAAATCTTGTCATGAAAATGAATATGAGATTTAAATTTTCTAACAGTGACACTAGTCTTTGTGTTCAGAACGGACACATCGTTTTGAAGAATGTACAAACGTCAAGGACTAACATCATGAACATCATGAACATTGGATGAAAACATTGTTCAAAACTAAACAGTAAAAAGAAACAAAGTTTCAGACACAATCATTTAATATCCATCCAAAACACCACAGGATTTGCTTTGGTAAATTGATAATTTAATTCATTTTAATGACTGACTGATATTACTAATGTTTACATAAATATATTCAAGTATTAGATGAATAAAACATAGTTGTTTGTCTACAGTATATTGTGTAAGATATCTAAATATGTCGTTAGCATATAGAGTGATCTCTAAGTCATACAGAGTACGCTCATTAACAGCTGAAGATAAATGAGTCTAATTCCAATTAAATTAATCAATTTTAGAAAAACTGGGGTACCTGATTTTAACACATTCATATATTTATTTTTTTTACTTTTTAAAATCTCTTACATCTTACATTAGATCATACATTACATGACTTCTTCTAAAAGGTCCCTCGTGTAATGTGGTTATGGTCACATGTTTGAAATAGTGGACGTCTCACTTTGGAATAAAACAAAAAAACAATAAAACAAAAGAAACTATATTAAAGATGACAAAAGAAATCACAACTATCCAGTAATAGGTTACAAAAATATGATCAATTTCTGACATTTCTTTGTCATGGATATTCTGCAGTAAATGTGGAGACGTGGAAAACTACAGCTCTGTGTTGCTGGGGGCCCTGGTGGTTAAAGAGAGCATTCACTAACAGATTAGTTGCAGGTTTGATCCCTACACCAACCGACGTGTCCTTCCCTGTTGAAGTGCCCTTGAGCAAGATACTGACCTCTGACCTCTACATTGAATTAATAACATAAAAACACTACTACTCTGATACTATTGACAACAATACTAGTGATACTGATAATTAATACTTATTAATACTAGTAACAATACGAGTGATACTGATAATTGATACTTGTTCATCATTTTTAAAGCAGCTACAGACAAGATTGTGAGATTTTGGCGACCCCTTGAGTTTCCTAGTGGTATTATCTTTTACTTTGCCTATATTGGAGATGAAGAGACAATCAAGAAGCTTTTCAAAGCCCAGAAACTACACCCTTGAATTTGTTTATAAAGCTCAGTGAATAAAATAAGCAGGACTGTTGGAAGAAGAGGATTATAGATGTTCACATAAGAGGCTCTTCCTGTTTGGTTGACTTACTTCCTTTGTGCTGTAAATTGATCCTTTTATTTTCCTGGGGGATTGTACCCAGTGGCTCAACGTTACATAACGAATGAGATGACCGGTGATGGTGTCATTCTTACATAGCCATTACAATATTCAATGAAAATGTATGTTATAATGATATGTTAAAGCTAATATCCTGCCTGTAGTGGCTTTAATGATACTAAATAATAGTAATACTTAATTTATTATTGATAATACTTGATCAGTTTAGGGATATTCGCTCTTCCCTTGCCCCCTCTACAGGGAGGTCATCTACAGAACAGCCTCCCTGGAGCAGGTAGAGATTCAGTGTTTTGCTCAAGGGAACTTCAGCAGGGTGGATGTTTGAATACAGATATACTGGTTGAAGAACAGTCTACTTAATCACTTGGCCCATCTGCTGGCCCTATGATATGTATCTCAGAGGTATATACCAAGAAACATACTCTACTTGCACTAGGTGAAAGATAGATAATATCATGAAGTACTCTGTAAAATCAATTTACTAATAGTTAGTAATGATAATAATGGTATAATTAATAACAAGAATTCTAGTCCTCAAGTTAAAACCACAGGTCGTCCAAACACGTTGGCTATAACATTCTCATTTTCAGGGAGCTTCATTTCATGTCTTTTAGTAAATTCTAAAATGTCGTTCTATCTGAAGGACTAAAAATTAACACTAACGATTAATACTAGATGCACCTGGGTTACGTAAATGCAACACACACACACACACACACACACACATGCATATAAGCACTCACACACACAAACACACACAGATTTATGAACTAAATCGGAGGTATAAGCAGCGGAAGTAGGCCATATTATAGTCGGTGAACAGGAATGAAGACATCTGGAGGAGGGTTCGGTTTAGTCATCTATCTGTCCTTCTAACAGCTAAAAACACAGTAAAATGTTCTGCCATCCACTACATCAGTATGTCCAGCCATGTGCCATTGAGAGCCATGTGTGTGTGTGTGTGCAGGTTTGAGTCCTACTACTACACCAGTCAGCACACCTTCACCCAGAGAGGAGGTAACTAACAGGTAACTAGTAACATCAGTAGGTGTTTGGCTGCGATGCACCTGGGCCGCCCCGCTGTACTTAACGGTTTGTTAGGATTGAACACAGTAAAAGAGAGATACTAACCTAACCTATACCCTTATAAAGGATGTGCATATGTGTTGTTTTCAACATTTGTTCTGCTGAGGAGCATCAATAATATGCGCGGTGTCAAACCGGACACATGGGTGTGCTGAAAATTACACGTCCTTCCTGACTGCGAGGCGAGAAAACGCCTGATTTATAAAGGAAGATAATACCCGACAAGGTGTACGATAAACAATTTTCATGGATGACGGAGGCCAAGAATCATCCGATGCTTCAGCAAAATCCATGAAAATCTTTAACTGTTCACCTTGAAGGGTATTATCCCGCTTATACCATGGCCACTTGCCAACAATTCAAAAAGGATCGTTCATCTTTTCTTAGATTGGGCTTTTGTTTAGTAATAATGTAATAATAATGTCTTTCTAGCATTACTAAGCAAAACCACATACACCTGCCAGTTGATGAGCTAATGCTAATGCTTTCTTCGTGGGAATTCCCAAACTGAGGAAATACAACATCTCTAAACATAAAACTGCTTTGATAGTGCTAACTTGGAACTAAGATATTTGTTGTAAAAATATTTTTTTCATACATAGATTTGACTCCTACAGTTGTTGATTCCAAAAGCAATTTAAGCTAGCAACTTCACGATTAAACTGCTATCAGCTTGTTACTATGGTTACTCATAAGTAAATTGTTAGATAGGCTACAATGGAGCACATTTATTTAGCATTGTGATCAAACACAGAGGTGTCCGGTTATATTGTACGTTAAACAAAATGAATGGACGCCCTCTAGCCAATCAGAATTGATTATTTTGCCAGGCCATGGTATAAATATGAAGTTAATACAGTCTGATTTTAAGTCCAGTTGGATCGTTACTGTTAATAGTTAATTACAGTCACTTACATATTGTCACAAAGACTCAATTCACTTAAACTGACACACATAGGCCCCCATTCTGTAACAAGCTCCTATACACACAATATAGATTATAATCAGTCAAACCAGAGTGTAAGAATACAAATCTTGAGCTCTGGCCAGAGATATGGTTGCAGTAGTTGGATAAGGAAGGAATACACTACATCCTGGTTACTTAAACTATGGATCAGCAACCTAATGGGTTGCAGGCCACTCTTCTTGGAGGTTCCTGACTTTACAGTAGCAGTGTGTTTCCATCAGACTTGGCTCTACTAGACAGCACAAATAATCATTTTTAATCATATTTTTTTATTTAGCTTTAACGATCGATAATTATCATTTTGTTTCCTCTAGAACGCCTGCTTTATAAATGAAGTCAAGATGTTATTAAAGTGTAATAAAAATAACTTTTAATTATTGAGCGCAATAACTGTAATCACAAGCTCTGCAAAATAATCAAGATTATTATTTAAGATGTAATTGTGCAGCCCTGGGTCCCAGGTTGTGTTGTGGTGTTATGTTGTGTTGTGTCATTGTGTTGTGGTGTAGTGTTGTTCTGTTGTGGTGTGTTTTGTTGTATTGTGTTGTGGTGTTATGTCGTGTTGTAGTGTGTTGTACTGTGTTGTGTTGTTGTGGTGTGTTGTTGTGTCATTGTGTTGTGGTGTGTTGTGTCGTGTTGTAGACTAATTGTTGTAGACTAGTAGCTGTTGTGAAGCATATGAGGCAGCAGCGATCAAACATTTCATGTTCTAGTGTGTATTTAACTGAACCAGGCCCTCAGCTGAGAACTAAACTCCTGGGGTTGTCCTTGGTCCTAGGCTGACTGCTAGCGTGGGTAACTGTTACCCTAGCCTGTTTTCATTCTCCATCAGTTAGTCCAGGGTTAGGTTGTTTTTTGTGCACTGACCCAAAATTAACCAGATATATATAACAGATTTCAGTGTTTTACGAGCAAAAATATTTCTTTTTAACAGAACAGGAGCTCTAAATTATGTTGGCTACCTGCCGAAGAAGCAAGTAGAGGAAACTACTTTACCAGCCACACCCAAAGTTAGCTTACGGCTAAGCTACTGGTGGTAAGCTTAGCTAGACTGGGGAAAGCCTGGACTGCACCGGACTATACTGGATTGAGTTTTTCTTGACTGCTCCTAGATGCAGCTCCAGAATTTCCAGCCAACCGCTACCACTGCCTCATCATCCACAGCCAATAACGTCCTCACAGTGGCTGTTCTATAGCTGGTTTGTGTTGTGGTTTCTGGGTTTCTCAAAAGGATCTTAGCACAAAAAATATAAGGTCCACTGTTTGTCGACAAGAAAAGAAAGTTCCATCCAATGACAATGGATAAACATCAATGAGCGGAAGGTTACTAGAATCATGATGGTTTTTAGAACTCAGTCTTTTCACTTGTCATACCATCATCTAACCTGCACTAGAACTGAGTTAACTTCAGTACCACAAAGAACATTTTAGTGTTGTTGTCCAGCTTATGTCTCAAAGGAATTGGTCTTAGGCCCTGTTTTGCCATGTGTCCATAGAATGGGAGGCTAAACTGAAAGTTGATACTGCTGGTGTCCTACTGTACGCTCACCGTCGTGATCATTCTAGAGACATAGCAGTATTGTTTGGGAACCATTGCTCTGAACCTCACACTCCTTGCTGTTAGTGGCTAGTAAAGTTGGTAATCTAAGAATTCAAGCTTATTCTATTGTTGCATTTATTGTAAGTTACTTTTGCTGTTAAGAATTAAGAACCAAACATTTGTGAGGCATTTGTTTGGTGAGTCCTTGTTGGCTTGGATTCCCAATATTTTGCTTTTGATGAAATTAATCTGATATCTCTTCCTTGTGTCCTAAGCAGAATATTACTCAAACTATGGGTTGAGAGCCAGGGTCCTACTACTACTCCGCATTCAGACTGTTGGAAACCACATTGATGTGCGACTGTCAAACGTCTATATGAACTAGCTGATTGCTAGCTGTGGTACCAGTAGTGATGCAGCAATAGTTAGGCTGTATAACAATGCTAGTTCATGACTGGTTGCTGAAAGGCAACTTCAGCTGTAGCCATCTTTTCCACCAAAAGGTACACGGAAACGACGAGACTACGGCCAACATCAGCCGACTTTCTCCGGCTGTAGAAGACTTCTGGGGATTGGTTCGGTCGGTGGTGGTATGTACGCATGGGTAGCCCTTGGCACGGGACTGTGGGTTTGATTCAGACAGATCCTGGGCTAAAAAATAAGTTTAATAACTAACCTTGGCACCAAGACAATGTCGGTGTCAAGATTCACCACTTGCATCCCTCTCTTCTCTGTCTTCTAGGCGAGTTGTCTTTCTAGCTATAAGTCGGGAACCAAGAAAAGTTTGAGAAGCAGTGCACTTCCTGTGCTCTTGTCTCTAGGCACAGTGCGAGAGGCTGAGCTTCAGCAGCCCCTCTGTGTGCATCTTGTAGAGGAGTTTGAACTCGGCAGGAAGCTGGTGAGACTCCTGCCATTTTGTGGTGAACTTGGTTCCCTTCTTGTCGTAGTAGTGGTAGGGCAGCTCCTTGCCCGTGTTGGGGTCCCAGCCGAAGGGCCAGAAGCCGAAAAGGTGGATCTGGTCGCACATGGAGGACGCCAGCGTGTACATCAGGATGCCCGTGCTCAGACGCTTGGGAGACAGCTGCTTGGTTTTCCAGTAGCTGGTGGAGAGAGATGAAAAAAAAAAAAAAAAACGATAAAAAACTATAAAATAAAATACATTTTAATTTTAAATCATTTTAAAATGAATAACCTTAATTACATTTTATACCAATTTTAATTAAGGTTACCAACCTCAGTCATAAAACGTCTTTAATCTCATCATATTAATTGGTCTTTTGCAGTAGCTGAGAGGTAGTGAATGAGATTTTAGTTGTATTATAGTTTTATTATAGTTGATGATGTAAACACAGTCATCTTCATGCTAACAACACACACGCTTGTTTTTTCAGCAGCTGGCTGGAGGAAGAGGGAGAAATAATATTCTATGATTGTGTTCAGTCAAAATGATCAATTTAATATAAATGTTCAATAAATAACTGATCA
>OMKK01087981.1:0-10935 GCA_900302305.1 Polymixia japonica
GCCCACATATACATACACATGTATGGATGGATGTATGGATGGATGGATGGATGGATGGATGGATGGATGGATGGATGGATGGATGGATGAATGGATGGATGGATGGATGGATGGATGGATGGATGGATGAATGGATGGATGGATGGATGGATGGGAGATGTATGTATGGATGGATGTATGGATGAATGGATGGATGGAT
The DNA here is from genome assembly GCA_900302305.1 of Polymixia japonica. Lineage (NCBI taxonomy): Eukaryota > Metazoa > Chordata > Actinopteri > Polymixiiformes > Polymixiidae > Polymixia > Polymixia japonica. The sequence continues at coordinate 200 of OMKK01087981.1, forward strand.
GGATGGATGAATGGATGGATGGATGAATGGATGGATGGATGGATGGACGGATGTAGGCATGGATGAACTTAATGTATGTACAATATTTTCAAACCCGGTTGGTTCGCGGTTGGTTTCAAACTCCTTCTCCCTTGTTTTAACACCTTCACTTGATCTTCAAGACAAACAGGGTTGAAACGCAACCGGTCATTGTTTTGACTTTGTATTCCAGCTTTGAAAAAAACATCACACAGTTTAGGATCTCTGAGGGTAATATGCATCAAAGCAGGCAGCCATCTGACAGCTGGAGACAGGCCCCTCTGGCTATGTTGAGTAGCTGTATGTAGGAGCATGAGTTGAAAGGTCTGCGGTGATATGGGACCAAAACCCAGCAGAAATGACAGCATCAGCACCCTTGTAGACTGCCAATCTATTGTTGAGGAGACATGAAGTAATGAACTGGAACAAATAAGTGTTTTTTTTTTCTATCAGGCTAATTGATGAGTGCATTCAAGTAAACATGTTTTTATTTATTTCGAAAATCGAAGAATACACTTTGTTTGTGTTTGCACTTATTCTCCAGTTCATCCCACATCCCAGCCTACAGATGTTACTTTGGGTCTCTCTGTTGTGGTAGTTTTCACATAAAACGACAAGTTTCATTCCAAAATGAGATTTCGACCACCTATCAAACAAATGACTTCTACTATAACAAAATGACTATTAAAGTAAGACCTTACAAAATTAGGTTTTTTTTAAGGATAGAATTTGTGTTTTTGAAATATTGATTGATTTGTGCTGTAGCAAGATTTGTTTTAAATGGATTTATTGTCATTTACAATGTCACCCTTCAAACGATGACGAAAGTACAGCATGACAGTCTAGTAAAAACGCTGATTTTCTCTTACCTAGCTGAGTGCACTACAGAGACACAACAGGAGCTGGCGTGGTTTTCCGGTCATTAATAATTAGTTCAAGCCCCATTATAAATACAGACTAAATCTTGTTTCAGTGTAATGAAATTAGGGTAAGCAGTCACCCAAAGTATACTGTAAGTATAAAGTTAGGGATGAAAGGAATTATTTGACCTATTAAAAAATATAAATATTAACATTTATAGCTGATCAAAACTACACTGCATGTAATTAAAAGAACGCTCCTCACTGTGGAACCTCCACTGTTTTCAACTGTCAATCAACCCAACTTTATTCAGCCTGGTGTCCATAAACACCAACAAACTGAATTTTTAAAGAGCAACTGGTTGTGTGTCAGTCAAAAGAATAACATCAACGTTTTCTTAATTGACTGGAACATTTATTGTGTAGGGGTGTACGTTAGTATTTGTATTATTGATTCATTTTATTGAACAATATGTAATAGGAACTGTAAACATATGTCTGTAAACATTTGTTACGTTTGAATCTATTCCCTTACAGTGACGACTTTGTTGAATTAAAGTGCAGCATCATTCAACTTATCATTCAATTTATATTAAAGTAATGCATCACAGAATCCATTTGCGGGGTGATTATACTCTGCCAGTCCTAAACATCATTTCACTGCACAATGTCGGCAATCTTTCCCACACACAATGTCAATACTAATTACAGATAAACGCTGTCCTCTCATATTTTATTCATTCACGGGGTTTGTTGAACGCGATTCCGAATGGCGTGTCCTGCGCTGTGGTTGATGTGTACTTACTTCACATCAAAATGAAATGGGCATGATTCTCAGTGAAACCATTAGTGAGCCGCAGATCATTATCCTGCTGTTTTGGTGCCCCTTACATTACATTGTGTCAAGTGATTACTACTTTGCCAAATGGATTATACCCATGTAGTCTTCCTGGCTCTATTAAAGTGTTTGTTGTTTGCTTGGAAAAGGCAGTTGAGGCGGGTGGGGGTGCATCTGTTGGGGTTTGCTACACTTGATGTTAGTATGAGGTAAAACCACTGTCTAGATTAGAAAGCACTTCAATTCCTCCTTATGGGTACATCAAGTAATTTGCAGAAGCGTGTCTTTACAAAAATTACCTGCGTGCTCTGCATTTTCCTACAATATGTTGTTTGTCTTGATTATATGAAGGTATAATTGCTGGTACCTGTGTTGTTTCAAAGGGAAATAGAGCTTTTATGTTGTGAGTGTAATGGTAGTTTGTCTTTTGCTGACTTGGCTAAAGCATACCCCATTGCCATATTCAATTATTTTACAAATGGCTGACAGAAGCTTTTAAATGCTGCAGCGATTTCAATCTCCGGGACATAGGATAAGTCTGACCCAGATTTCTCTGCTTTTGATATGGCAATTAAGTTGAGAGATTTTCAAAAGAGGAACTTCTCATCTAAAGAGCATTTTGCTTCACATCCTCTTTCCTCCCATCTCTTCTGCGGCGGGAAAATGTCATTTTCGGGGCAGTAATACCTGTGCATCGCTGAATAGAGATAGTGGTATAGTTTCTGCTCATAGCACTTCCTGTACAAAGGCAGGTTTGCAGGCTGGACAGTGATCCAGGCCGGGCTGCGTTCAGAGACAGGTGCCAGTATAGTGTGTCACCCTATCCTCTGGAGGTTTTGCATCGTTAGGAAACAGACCCATCAGTCTGCCGGCGGGGAATGAGTTCATCACTTGAACGTCACTAACATTGATTCACACTCAGCAGAGCAAGCGAATGAGAAATATTCACTTCTACGGGTTCAGTATTTTAGCCTGCAGTCCAATGTGTGTGTGTGTGTGTGTGTGTGTGTGTGTGTGTGCGTGTGTGTGTGTGTGTGTGTGTGCGTGCGTGTGTGTGTGTGTGTGTGTGTGTGTGCGTGCGTGTGTGTGTGCGTGTGCGTGTGTGTGTGTACAGCCGACAACAGGTTGCCTTCTGTGTTGCAGAACGCAGCCTTCTCTTCTCATCTTCTTCACTCGTTTAAACTGCTCTTCCTCAACAGCAGAGACGCCACATACACTCAGGATGACTTTTGTTTAACTTCACTACTTTAACTTACAATTTCCAAGATATTGTCGGTACGAATATTTCACCGCCTGGTTTACCGACGCGGTGCACCTGCTATTAACGAGGCAAGGCCACGTACGCATGTTCCCACAATCTGGATTTTCAGTGCTTCACTGATGAAAGTCTGTTTTTGTAGGTCAATACTCTCATACGCAGTCCTTCTGGGAGTTTCTAAAAATCACCTAAAAATCGCTGAGGGGAGATGTAACGCTGTCAAGCAAAGCCTCTCGCAGTTATATCGTCAGTTGCTCTGGGATAAGGTTAGCCTCTCTGTGTCCTCTAAACAGTCGAGTCTCAACCCATGACGCTGAAAGACTTGGGACACAGTCCAAATATGGCCCAGTGATATTTTTGACTTTACATATTGTAGCTTGCAATGTTAATGGAGGTCTGTGTGTTTCAGACTGCTTACATTGACCAGCATATCGATCGAGTGAAACCTCTCATCCACTAAAAGAGATTGCACACAGTGGAATAATTCTTGAAAAGATTATGTTATATATCACATTTTGCAAACTGGTGTTAAACAAAGTGGGTATAGCAGACAGTCACCAATCTACTTTAATTAAAACACTTTTCAATTATTATGTTTTAATTGAGAGATCCTTGCAATTTATAACTGTAATGGGTTTTCAGCACTGTGCTTATTTCTGGGCTTTGCATGTGTTCGGTTTCACCTGCTTAAGTCTATTGATTGATGCCAAATTAAACCTTAGCTGATTGTTTCTTTCCAACTTGATTAAAACAGCTGCACCAAATCAATATATCCATTTGTAAAGTAAAATATAATTGGAATTTGGTGCCTATTTGTGACTGCTCTCAGACAGGGAGGCAGGCACACTGGCTGGCAGGCAGTTAAAGCAGCAGAGCCAGAGGCTGCTTTGGCAAAACCAGATAAGAGCTATTTGTTATCTGGCTCATAATGAAAAATCAAACAGATTCCTCTACTTGTGTGGATCCCTCTACTGGAATATATTGGCAGTGTTTAATTGTGTTCGTCAGCCCAAACCCTCTCAGCTTTTGAGGTTTCATTCGTCATCGCAGAAGTGCAGCTGCACCAATCCGCTTATTAATGTGTGTCTCGGTGATGTTTCCATGGAAACTGTGTTTACTGCCCCACGGTGTTCTATAAATGGTTCCAAAGTGATAACGCGGTGCCAGACTGGTTAGTGTGGTGCAATGGTGGTACATTGTAACAGGTGGAATCATAATGAATGCAAGGCAAGACACAGTTTTGTTCAAAATACGTTTGTAAATTAACATCAACGTCTACGAGGACACAACCTCAGTAAACTTCCGAGATACCAAAAAAAAGATGTCGCTGTCGCCCCCCCAGTTCGTAGAGATCCTTTTCTTTCTCCTCTACGTGTCTCTTTCTTCCAGTCTGCTGTTGGTGATTCTGTCTGGCAGCTCTGGAGAGGTTTTGAATGTGAGCGGTTGGTGAGCGCAATTTAGATAGAGGCAAATTAGAAATTAAAGTTGACCTTGTGGCAATCCATTTTCAGTGCGAAGCCCAAACGGTGGAATTAGAAAGGCTAACTAATGTCATTATTCTTCTTTCTTCTCTAATAATTTGGATTTCATTGGTACATTACCAGAACCTGGATGCCTCCAGATAGTTTCCTTTTGTCAGTTATTCTACCAGATAATCCATTGTCATTTTAATTGTGTGATTTTCCCAGCTGTGACAGTGTCCTCCTTGTATTAACCTGGAGGTTTGGTTTTGATGAATATCCATCAGCTCTTTTGGTCCGAGGTCTGAAGGACAGGATTGGAAATTAAAATCAAAGGATCCAGCTCACGAAACGATAAAAGGAAATACGCATTGTTAATGCTTTTAACTAACTAAAACGGTGCATTTCTTCAGAATAGATTTCAAGTAATAACATTGTAGCAGGAAGAATCATCTCTGCTCTCGCAGCGATCCCACAGCAACCGACATGGAGGGAAGACTCCAAGGCATTCGTGGAAAGTCGGATTTGGGAATTTTAGGATTTCTGTGTCATAAATAAAAACCCCTGAACAGCCACACAACCAGAAGTTCAAAGTAGGGAAAGTTTCACAGAAGAATTTTCAGAGACTTTTATATCTTCTTTGTTCATTGGACTGTGACTGCTATGTAGGCGCCCGTTCTTTTGACAGGATATCTTCTCTTCTATAGGTCTGTGTATGTTCCTTCTCAGACACTCAAATCTGATCGCAGGAATGGCTTTTTTTTTTTCTCAGGTTAAATCGCGATCTCTCGCGAAACCGACATCCAAGCGCACACAGTAGCTAATGAAGCGTTCCTCGGATGCGTAGACGCTGACAGCGTCGGCAACAAGATTTCGCTTTTTGCTTTTCAAGAAAAGAGCGGGAACAAAACGGGGGTGTATAAAGTTCAATATACTGTATGCTCATCTTTGAAACTTATTTTGTTGTAAAAGAGACCGCACAGAACACGGTTTCTGGCTATATATGATAGACAACACCACCACAGTCATACAGTATGATATATGGCTTTAGCATGGTACGCTCACTGAAGGCAGAAAATACTGTGATGGATGTTCAATTATTCATTGGAATTGACCCTTAGTTAGTCACAGGTCTGAAGCATGAACCCAGGAAAAATGTAACTTTAACAAGAGGGAAAGTGCTCTACTGACACATCCAAGGCCAGCGAGCTGTCAGATATTTCTTTCCATTCCACATCACTGGGTCATCTGACAGATCCACACCACATCCACTACACAGCTAGAACTTCAGAGTTCCATTCCAAACTGAGGTAGCCGAGATTTAAAAAATGGGACATTTACTAAAATGTTGCATGAGAATAAACTCTATAGAATACAAATTAAATTGTCAGACCATTAAAAGCTTCTCCTTTCGAATAAGCAACATTTTAAATAGTATAAACATTATTTTTTAATCTTTTAGCAGTGAACGTGAGGTGATATTTTCTTAGATAATGGATGCAGCGTTTAATATCCCCCTTTTCAAATTCATATCATGCACACTGAGCGATAATAAATAATAGAACTATCTATTAGAAACAGTTGCATCTTGGAAAGATAAATGTTTAATTAGCAAAGGCTCTATCAAATGTTTTGAGGGGGACTGAAATATTCAACCAATAGCACCGCAAATACACCTCCTAGTCATTGTTGTTGCTTTTCATATGGATAAAAAGATGGCTTATTTCATGGTATATATTTTTCTTCACAAAGTATTTTGGATTTTAGGTTATTTGTTTGCACGAATTTGGTATTGTTCTAATATGCAGAACGATTGTGTAGAACAATGTTATATTAGACAGATTTTCCTTGTGGGTTTTGGCCTTGTCTCAAGGCCTGACTGATATTCTGTTTCAATCAGAAAAACATGGCATGTTAATGTGGCCCCTAGAGCAAGCTTTGTCTCAGCGACAGAAAAAAATATACTGCATCTCAAATGATTTCAGACTTTGCAGCAGGACCGAGCTTTGACTGTGGCGACAAGACGTATTCTGATTAGTAAAGGTTACATTAACCTGGAAATACATCCCACAGCACAGATGTGTCTCAAAGTAATGGACCTAGGGCATAAACCTCCTTGTCATCATCCATCTCACAATAATCCTAAGGTCACCTGCTCAGCGATTTTAGATAAAGATGCTGACTACATGTTGCACTATGGGTTTGGTTTGGAGGACTACATTTTGTCAAACATCATTCTTGCTATCCATGCTTTCTATGCTATCGTTATGCACCTGGTCCATTGACAAGTTTACTTAATGAAAGGTTTTCCAATGAAATGCTTGTGCCTAGCATAAACAGCAGTGCCACAAGTCAGCTGTGTTCCATTTACAAATAAGGCTTATGCTAGCATGTCATGCTAGTATGCATGAAAAACCTGTAATGCAAATTTGTTTTGACATGCCATTATATCATGTTTAAATGTCCCCTTAGCTAGCATATTATATTAGATATAATAGAATCTGGGCTTAGATTTGAAACAGTTGTTCATATGAGCAAAGCTTGGTCATGCTAATCGAATTCTATTACCTATTATCTGTGTAGGTATCAACATGACATGATAAAAAATGGCTTATGCATATAAAATAGAGGTGCGTTACTGAATTGCTGATTACTGAAAAGCTGAAACACATATTTGGATTTTCTTTTTTACAATTTTTCCCCCCGAAAATTACACGAGTTGCTGTTGTTGTTGCCGAAAAAACAACGAAGTCAAACATCCTTCCATTTTGGCCCATTCTTAAGCTAGTTGGATTCCTAATCAGTAAGTAGCACAATATTGTGACATAGAAAAACATCAGCGTGAACACTGGGCGCAACAGTGAGTACAGTGCACCTGTAATGCCTTCTGACAGTACACACTCAGACCAACATGACGAGTGGGAGAGAAGACATGGCGTCTGCCACGTCAAGGAGACGCTGCCGCCGGATAATGGAAAGCGGCGCATCTCGCAACGTTTCAGCTTACGGGGCTCAAAATGTAATGTGAGGAGAAAAGGTGTACCAGGTGGTATTAAACTTTAAGACGGAGCAGTGGGACAGGAAGCGACACGGTTGATCCACCTTAGCGGGATAGCACCTCCGCAGACCTGGATTTACGTCAAATTCTCTGTGCGTGGCTCTATTTAGACGGTGACAGTCAGTCATCTTTAATGTGTTCTTCCGTTTGACAGGGTGCATGCTAATCACTTTTATGAAACCATGTTTTGTGCAAGCACATCATGTTCTGTATTCTCTATATACAGTGAGCCTTTAACTGTAAACCCGCGCATACTTTTTCATTTGATAGCCTCCAGCACCGCTGCAAAACGCCATGACAGCAACTATCAAGGGAGGAATTTCCTTGTTTCTTCTGACAGACTTGGTCAGATGTAACGATCAGTTGCATCAGACAGCGTTTCCTCACCACCGGGAATTTCCAACCAGAGTTAGGAATTTGTCACATTACGGTGGAATATCAGCGCACATTAATATTCAATACAAGATGCTGCATACAAGAGATTAGTTTCCCTATAAATATCTAAAAAAGCAGGGGACTAAGCACTGCCTCACTGTCAGTGTCCCTCTTGTGGGTAATTGGTCCTATAACATACTTCTAAGCTCCACTGAGGGGAAAACTGATGAAAAGTTAAGCAATTGGAATTGTATTCAATCTTCAATCTCCTCTTTCATCCTTTTGACAGCTGCACAGCTCCAGTGACATTGCTCAGTGAGACAAGCCTGCCAGCCAGAAATAGATAAATTGTGAGCCAGTGTCAACATCGAGCAGACACCGGCCAGGAAAAAAGGAGCATATCTATTTTTTTTTTTTTAGGTTCGAACGACTCCGCCAAAACTGGAAGCCGACGTGCAGATCCGAGCGAGAACGCCGTGGATTCACAACCACCAGTTACCGTCCAACACATTTCACCTCAGGCGCTTTCGTTCGGTACGAATTTACATCGCAACTTCCTGCAAACGTAACGCGGCGTCATATAGAGACTGCGAAGCGCGTATCAGGGGGTCCAGACTGGGGGGACCAGTGGGGCTTTCATTGCTCAGTGATGGAGAAAGGTGGCTCCCACTGGTGAAGGAGAGCTGTGACTGACAGACGGGTTTCAGTCGAGACCGCCGCGCTTCTCTTCACCTGCCCTCCTGGATGTAATGACTCCTGAGCTTTGAGGCTGTTCATTCACCCGTGCTCAACAATCCCATCACTGCCCCTACGTCCTTATGTAGGAAAGTATTTTGTTGTAAAAAAAATAAAAGATAAAATAAAAATTTATATTGCAGCCAGGGCCTGCGTCTCATATTTTGTGTTTATAATTCCCTTGTGTCTTTTGTGGGATTCTGAAAATAGCCTCCTTTTGCTCTGTATGGATGACTGTATGGAATGTCTTCGGTGAATTAACAAATCCTCCCTGTGCTTCAGGAACCCGCTCATTAAATCCTCTGCATGTTTGGCCCCCAGCATGGAGGCTCTAACGGCATCTCGGCTCAATCGCTCTCACCCGGAGTCACTCCTGTTCGCTCTCACTATGCTCGGTCTCGCGTCCACGAGGTGAATGATAGAGTGTAAAAGTCATTAAGCCGGATAAAAAAAAAAATACAAGGAATCGATTGGCAACATTGGATAAGCCACAGTTCTCGATTCTCTCCAGTCCAGTGCACAGGAGCGTCAGGGTGGCTAAAGCCTTGCTTGTTGTTTCCAGGTGAGCTCTCCAGCCGGTCCACGGCTCCCTGGTTATTGAAGGGGATCAATGGGAGCAGCCTAACAAGAAGACTACATGGGGCTGAATAGGGGGGCTTTCGACTGTTAGTTCTACTTTTGCTGCGTTCTTCTCAACCAAACCTTGTGTTTGTTTAAATACACACCAAACACACACTAAGATTATTGAAAAATATAGTTTCGCGTAGAATTTAATCACAAAAATGAGCTATATTTTCCCGGCAGTTGTTGGAGGTTAAAATTGAGATTGAAAACGAGAGAAAACCATTTGGTTGCGTTTTCAAATTATAAGGTTTGGGGGTTTGAGAGTCCGCACAGACAATAGAGCCTCTAAACAGACAGCACTATAAACCACAAGATGTAAAACCCTTAATTCCACGCGGAATAGCAGGCAGCAGCAGCTGATCTTAGTGGTATGTGGGCAGCTTTAAAACAGCGCCTTGTCCTTGTCTTGAGCTTTTAATTTTAATGCCCGTGGAAAAACGCTAGATGAATGAAACAGCTCTTGTCAAAAGGATTATTCTGTTTTATTCTTCCCTCTCACGAGGAGGGATAAACTACATCTCTCTCTCTCCCCTCGGTGACACGCAGATTTGACTTTTCCTTCTCTAATTATGTGACCCACCTGGCCCTAAGTCCTTCCTTATGAAGACTAATGGCCAATTGAAGCCCTGGTTGGTTCGTGGTAACACAGACAAGCCAACTCCGGCTGTCTTTGAGTTGGAAAATAAATGACTTGAGGGCCAAGTGAATTCTGACCCCTTACCAATAGTGAATGCATTCATTAAAGTGAATCAGCAAAATATCCAAACGTATCAATGTTATTTTTGCCTTGGATCAGACACAGCGCCTCCGCGTAGCTTTCCCTATTCTGCCGGGGAACCGAATTTGCTCATCATACCACTTCCTGGATAGAGATTTTAATTCGAAGCAATGTGTCCTTCTACATGAATTTAAAACACGCGGACAAATATGCGCTCCTTGATAATGAATTTACATGGAGGATTCAATATTTCAGAAGCAGAACGTGCTGCAGAGCATGTCATGCACAGGGCCTCTGATGACAAACCAACGCTAAATCCCAAACCAGAGCAAGCCATACATTCCCTACCATGAGATGCAATGTGACACTTGTAATTTGGTCCATAGCATGAAAAGTGGGGGGAGGGTAAAGCAGTGGAAGCTTTCGTCCTCAGGCTGAGATGGCCCGTCTCCTACAGTAGATGATCTGGAAACCGGTCAGTAACCAAGTGCCAGACTGAAGTGTAATATTGCCCTAAGCATGTCACAGCATTAAGTTATGTGATGCACTGGGGAGTAATCTCATAGCATAATGCCTATGGTCGGCCCTGATGTGAATGAAGTACTTTCTTTTTTTTTCTCTCTCTCTCTCTCTCTCTCTCTCTCTCTCTCACTGTCGCTTGTTTCTTCCGCAGCACATGCCTGTGTGTTCATGTGGAATGAGTCATTCATGCCTGTGGTCCTTGAAGCACTTGCAGCCCACTCGCAGGGTTATACTGTCTGGTCCGCGGCTCCGGTATCAATACGAAACATT
>OMKK01087982.1:0-19141 GCA_900302305.1 Polymixia japonica
ACGGCCTCCGGGACTTGGCGGTGTGCGCCACTTGCCTCTTCAGGATGTACGGCGATTTCCTCTTCAGCGGAGCGTCGCTGTCCTGATCGCCGTCTAAGTATTCCAGAGAGCCTTGGATTCGCTGTTAGAGGGAGAATCAGACAAGGCCGGTGTGTGTGAGTCTCGCGACGAGGAGACGGCCTGGAAACACATGTTTTGCTGCTGAGTGATGCGGGGTAATGGGCGACTACGATGCTGTTGCTGTGATTGAAGGAGCGCTCGACTGGTCTCCCATGCATGGAAAAACAACTGCTAATCTCCACTCGCTGAGCAAAAAGCTCTTGTCCCTAGTGTAAGCAGCTGACAGTGAAATGAAAATGATAGAGGAGAGGGAGGAAGGAGACAAGGAGGCGGGGGAGAGGGATGTTTAATGAGCTGTGTTTACTACTGAGAGGATGGATGGGCTCCGGGATGAGCCAGTGTGACTGTTACATGCATGTGTGTGTGTGGATGGCAACCTGCCAGTGTGTGTCTGTCTGTGTGTCTGTCTGTCTGTCTGTCTGTGTGTCTGTGTGTCTGTGTCTGTCTGTCTGTCTGTGTGTCTGTCTGTGTGTCTGTCTGTGTGTCTGCGTCTCACCCTCTCCTCCCGGGTCTGCAGTGCTCTACAGATGTGTGACAGGCTATAGATCTCCTGCAGAGGTTGGTTCCTCCCCTCCCCGAGCTCCTCCTCGTCCTCCTCCTCCTCGCTGCTCCACACCTCCCTCCACGGTTGCCGCAGGCTGTTCAGCATCCTGCAGAGGCTGGCCAGCGACAGTCTCCAGTAGGGGGCACTCTGCTTATTCTGTTTCATCTGCAAGGAGATTCAAAGGCTTGGAGTCAACTCACTTAAGATCCAGTCAATTCAGGAACATTTCTTTTTTTTCTTTTTTTCTTTTTTAATCTTTGCCCATAAGAGGTTTTTGACATCCAGTCTATAAAGAAGCTATTAGATCACTGTTTCAATTTACATATTAACTGAGTGAATGGGAAATGAATTGAACTAAACCACAGCAGAGGATCAGAAAAGGTCCATGGAAGGCCAGACATGGTTCAAACTCATATTTAATGGCCAAATTTGATTTGATTTGTTATTCCCCAAGGATATAATTCCCTTCATTTAATGAGAATTGCATTATTCTACCTTAATAGCTAAAGTTTTACAACAGAGCTGTCCCTAATACTGTTATAATCATAGCAGTATCATAGCAGTTTAAGGTGGAATAAATCCTTTGGGACTGAAGATGTTACATATGAGGAATTCAGTTTACATTCTGCTCACTGATGCGGATTATTATTTGCTAAGACAGCAGTTAAGATATATGTCTAGTACATATTAAAACAGTCTTAGGCACTGTGTTATGCCTTGAGCCCTCTGTTCGCCCCGAGTGATATATCAGTCAGGTTTAATCTTATCTAGCCGCAGCCTGTTGTGTTCTAATCTAGTTGAGTGTGTGCTTTGAGATGGTGGAAGGCCCCTGCGTTTGCCCGTGGGGGACCCCTGTGCGTGGGCTGCAGCAAACACCCCTTTGCTGTCACTGAGAATGATGGAGAGATCCAGAGAGAAAAATAAGATTGTAAGATTGTTAAATCGCTCGAAGCTCTCCCATCTCGCTTTTGTTCACATCGTCTACCCGTTTAGTTGTAGAAGACACCTGAACACGGTACGCTGTGGGCTTCCTGTTTTGAAGCGTAATGTTTACATGTGGCCTCATCAGGCTCTTCTCCCTTGATACCAGTTAATTGTTATCATTAATCCTTCATTGTTGGAATGAAGGATTATAATAAACCAGAGCTCCCCTGCAGTACAGCCCAATGCTTTTACAAATGGCCTCTGTCTCTGTGGTCATTGAGTTTTCTGTCACTGACTGGCTTAATGAAAGTCCCCACGCTGGCAACCTTAAGCCACTACTTGCAAGTGGACAAAGCAGCAGTCATTGTGGACGTCCGTCTCTATGACCTGCTCTGCATCCTTCTACAATTTTACATTTTAGCCATTTAGCTGATGGTCTTGGACAGAGCAACTTAGAATGAGTATAGTCATAGAAAATGCTTAAGTCGCCAATATTAAAGAGGCTAGTAGTAGTATTAGAATGGTGCTGTGGAGCAGTGGTGGGTCCCCGCCTGCAGTCAGCGTGTGTCAGTGTGTGTGTGTGTGTGTGTGTGTGTGTGTGTGTGTGTGTGTGTGTGAAGTCTACAGACTGACCTGGGCCCGCCCTGCAACCCCAAATGCACCAATGAACGTTCAGGTGAAGGCTGTCAATCAAATCAGGGGCGCCCAAACCGACAGTTCAGGGTAAAAATGGCGACGAAACTGAAACCAACTGAAAACTCGCGGTCGTAAACTAGAGATTCTGTTGCAGAATGAGGTAAAACTGGGATTCGGTTCATACATTATTTATGTAAGAACTATACTTTGAAACATCCGGGACCAAAATGAGAGGTTTAAAAAAATACTGACATATAGCCAAAATCGTGCAGAGCATTTCTAAGCAGCTAATAGTAAATAGTGTGGGTGTGTTATCTACAGAGCATCACAAGTCGGCTTACAAGGCTGATCAAGCAGTAATATAAACCGTTGCCATACGGCCGCTGGATCAATCAATTTCAACGTTGGCCTCAAATCTGATCACCCATCAAATACGCCCATATATATTCTCAGAATAAAATAAAAAACCTACAAGTCTTCTCCAATACAGAACCTTCTCCCTGCTCGAGCACTTTATCAATCGCTTGGCAACTTATTATTACGACCGTCACCCCCGGCAACCCTCCGCGCAGGAGCCGCGATGAATCACTAGGCTGATTTGTCAGCGTCAAGTCTTGGTGTGAGTCCCTCGGTCATTTATCAGACCAGAGACAGAGAGAGAGAGAGAGAGAGAGAGAGAGGGGTTAAGGAGGTGTATGCGTCTTCGTCATTATCATGTTGTCAGGATCTGAATCTGATTAGGCCGGACCATCCATCTCTAGAGACCTCAAGTTCCGTCGCCATAGACTTCATCTTCTAAGCTCGTCTGCCAGCGGACACACTGCGCGTTATAATGAAGTCATAAAAGTTACACCTCAATAACTCCCCTGTGAGCTGTTTCCTGTTCCCTGCAGCGTGGGGCCATAACTGTGTTGCTGGAATCCGTCTCGAATAATTGTGCGTGTGCTGTGGCTTTGTGAACGCAAAGATTTGAAGGGGGTATTAAGTTCTGGGGTTTATCATAAAAGTTAAACCCAATAAGTAGCACTTCAACGAGGAAGCTGCAGCGATCCCAACAGAAAAAAGGGGCCCGTATAGTTTCTAATAAATAATGAATCATCCCATGAACCACGCAGTGTTCGGAAAGGTCAGGCTGCAACCGGAGGATAGATCTATATCCAGGCTTCACAAAACAACACCTGGGCAGCGGAGGTAGGAGGTGGTGACCAGTATCTGAGTGGGCTGTTTCTACTCCGGAGCCTAGTCTCTGATCTCACAGGTGCACACAGAGGAACACAGAGGAGCACAGAGGAACACAGAGGAACACAGAGGAACACAGAGGAACACAGAGGAACACAGAGGAACACAGAGGAGCACAGAGGAACACAGAGGAGCACAGAGGAACACAGAGGAACACAGAGGAACACAGAGGAACACAGAGGAACACAGAGGAACACAGAGGAGAACAGAGGAACACAGAGGAACACAGAGGAACACAGAGGAACACAGAGGAACACAGAGGAACACAGAGGAGCACAGAGGAACACAGAGGAACACAGAGGAACACAGAGGAACACAGAGGAACACAGAGGAACACAGAGGAGCACAGAGGAACACAGAGGAACACAGAGGAACACAGAGGAACACAGAGGAACAAAGAGGAACACAGAGGAACACAGAGGAACACAGAGGAACAAAGAGGAGCACAGAGGAACACAGAGGAACACAGAGGAACAAAGAGGAACACAGAGGAACAAAGAGGAACACAGAGGAACACAGAGGAACACAGTACCTTAGAAGTGAAGAGACTGCTCAGCAGATCCTCTTCTAATACCTTCTGCTCCTGGTCGACATCTGCCAGGCTTGCTGCTGAAGACACAAAACATGATTAAGTTGGGTAGGAGGACCTGATGCTGGGTTTTGAACGCCACTTATTCGTTTTTCTATTGTAATCTACATCTCAAGCGTAGAAGTATGCTAAGCAGACCTAAAACTCAGATGACCATTTCCACGTGTTAGGACTAATTGTAGCCTGCAGGTAATCTGTCAAAAAAGGTGACACGCTGTTTCTTTGCGTAATTATTTCTCCTCCCTGGGGACGAGTTGAGATGATGCGAATCACAAATTACCCTTAAAGTCTTTATCGATCAGACATCACAGATGCTCTTGTTCCTGAGACGAGGAGAAGAAGAATCAATCACTTCAGATCAACTCGACCCTTTCAGAGGCGTGAGGTCTTTTGTGCAGGTGAACAATTAGTTTCTTTGTTGGACAAAAGAGACTTTGTAGGCGACCAGAGTCCTCAAAGATTTAAGTTCTTTGTCAGTTTGTTTCATCGGTTCAACGTAACCGTTTTGATGAGAAGTCTAATAGACAGAATGAAGCGTTTTAACTTCAGTCTTGTGTGAGTCGTCTCTACGGGTAAAGATAAACCCTGAAGCACAACAAAACATATAAGAAGTACTGTATATGTTTGATGAATATGCATAATGAGTTCAAAGAGTGTTTGAATGAAAACATTTCATTGGGGCATCATTAAGACAGATAATCATTTCTCTCCTAATAGGGTCCTTGGGGGGGACACAGTTTTTATAAGAACCAAAAAGAATAGAGGCAACAAAGTTAAGTCACGGAACAACTTGGATCGAGAGAAAGTTTTCAGAATAAGAATCTTGTATTGTTTTTTAAATGTTTTGATTACATTTTTTCCTAAAGTCCTAAACTCACTTGAATCACTTGTGGGACCCAGACGGATTATATTACATCGCTATAAAATAAAATCCTCGTCTCCTGAAGAAAATGTCTGTTAATAGTATTTTCTTCCTTGTTTCAGAAAACAACAGGACTTATCAACGCATCATGTGTTATGATCATACGTTATCACGTAGGTCTCGCTTTAGGACCTTCGCAGTTTTTATTTTGATACCGAATTATCTTCTGTAATAAGATATAAATATGTCGAGGCAATATTCAAATATAAAACAACAGCATCCAGAGAACTCGCCTGCTGCAGAATATCACCCTGCAAAACATATCAACCGTAACATGTCTTTTAATATAGTTTTGAGAATTAAAATTGTATTTTTCTTTAAACATGAGAAATGATCAGCCTATGGACTGAATTAGATTATTTCACTTGCCTCTAAAGTATAAATCAACTTTTCCCAGAATTTTCTTGAATCAAGTGTCGTTTTGGTAAAACCAGTGGAGATATTTAAGTAGAACTACATTAAGGAAAAACATGGAATTATTTCACCCCGTTGACAGAAACATTCAGTTATTTTGAAGCTTTTAAGGATGTTGAGAGTGACTATGAGACTAAGTGACTAGTTTAGGCTTGTTCATGGTGTCATAACCTGAACCTGATGGAAGAGGTGCGTCTCCTACCTGTGCACAGTCCACCACAGCTCACACACAGAAGAAGCACACAAGCCAGTTGCACCTGCATCTTGGTAGAAAAAAAATGAAGAAGAAAATCCCACACTGAAGAGTCCACCTGTGGAGGAATCTAGTCCATAAGGTTAAGGGTCAGACGCAGAGATCTTAAGCGGTTGGAGAGAAGGATGTGTAGAGACGCTGCTTCGTGTTAATCTTCTCTCTGCCTCCCAAACCTCTCCTTTCTGGTGGAGAAGTGCAGCTTCAGGCTCCATTCCTCCCTATATAAGAGCCAACGTGATGTCAGAGGACCTCTCTCTCTCTCACACACACACACACACACACACACCCTCCTCCTCCTCCTCCTCCTCCTCCCCTCTCCTATCTTCATTACCTCCTTCCAGACCACCTCGTCCCTCTGCTCGTCAGCTCCTGGCACGTCGCTGTCGTTTCACCAGACGTCACTTTGGCGCCACGCGTCATTTCCACGTGGAGGTCCGGGAGAGTGGGCGACGTTTACCTGGTGTACGTGGTCTGCAGGTGGGATGCAGGACCGGGCCGCTCGTCTGGAAACCTCCCGCTCGTCTTCTCTTGGTCTTTTTTAGTCAACACGACAATTGTGTGAACGTGGCATGCCACAAAACACTGTGACTTTGATCAAATAGTTTATGTAACTGATGTTATGTATGTCTGAGAGACCAACAGCAGAGCCATCCACATTGTCTCTCTGTCTCTCTCTCTCTCTTTCTGTCTCTCTCTGTCTCTCTGTCTCTCTGTCTCTCTCTCTCTCTCTCTCTCTCTCTCTCTCTCTCTCTCTCTGTCTCTCTCTCTCTCTCTCTGTGTCTCTCTCTCTCTCTGATATATCTTTTTAGCAGAATTTCTTCAACCTTCATTACTTTTGGCTGGGCAGGTTTAACAGGTGCATATTGATAATATAAGCAGGTTTTTACAGTCAACTAATGTGACCATAGTTGAATCAACAGCCTCAAGTAATTTTTTGCATAAACCGAACAGGAAGGTTGGTATAATTTGCCAGTCAGTATAATTGTTACTTTACTCTCCCAGCCAGGTTCTGTGTTTAAATTCGGTCTATAGGTTCAGTAAAATAATATCAGAAACTATTATTTTACCATTTCAGAAAAGGCCAAAACATAAAACACATTAGAGGAACATTAGCGCTTAATGGACCATGTTGGTCTTCACTGATTTTCTTTTGCTTCTAAAATATCTAATATTTCCTGATTATTACAATAGTCTTTGACTATTTGGCGATGCAGCGTGTAAACAGCCTGGAGCTGCTCCTGGGATCACATTCAGCTTGAAACTGCAGCAGTTAATACATCTTTGTCATTCTGACATCACAGAAGAAAGACTTTGGGTTTTTGAAAAGCGCTATATAAATAAAATGTATTATTATTATTATTATTATTATTAATAAATATCACGTTTGGAAAAGTGTTTTCATTGTTCCTTTCAGGCCACTCTTAAGAACGTACAGCTAGATTCTGTATGAGTATCGTTTAAAGACGAGTAATGTAGTTCATGCTTTAATCGATAGCTGTCGACTAACCGTGTCAAAACTGTCATTCACTGTTTGGAGAGATTCTCTGTGAGCAACAGGGAAGGTTCTTCTCTCACTTGTCTCCCTGTTAGATCCTCGGTCCTCGGTAGCTTGTTAAACTAAGCAACGGTCATGAAGATAGTCCTGATAGCAGCTGCAGAGTCTTTCCTCAGAATACAGGATGCTTTAGTCCCACAAACATGGATTTTAGGTACTTTTCACTTTTTAAATTATTTAAGTCTTTGTTTTGTTTTGGAAAAAAGTGCTTTATCCTATTATCTCTGATAACTTTGTTTTCTAATTTGGCAAAAGGCCACAGACTGATAGAGGATAACTATATATATATATATAGTGTGTGTGTTTGTGTTTAAGGTCAATGGTAATGACTTTGTCAGTTCATACCAAGAGAGAGAAATCACACCAATTAATACCATTAAATAAATGTAGAACTTTGAGATAAACTTTAAAGTCGTTTTTCTCATCTTCACAAGTTCCGCAGTTACTCCTCTTTGTGTGGTATTCATCATTAACACAAAGTATCATTCAGAGTTATCTCTGAACTGAAGCGTTTAAAGGCCGTGGGACCACTGAGTCTGGACCAGTAAGAAGTCTTACCAGCAGGGAGAGCCAGCGGACCAGCCCCAAGAGTTTTCTCTTTCCTGTTATGTACTTTAGACATGTTTTGTAGTTTCCCTCCTCATTCAACAGTGGAATATATGTTTGTTCTTAACAAAACAGTCTAGACCTATATATATATATATATATACATATATATAAAAATATATATATTTTATTTTTAAATGTACTTTAGGTTGGTAGGTTGGTTTCCTGTGGCAGGTTGGCCTTGCAGGTGCAAGGGGGCAGAGTTACAGTGTTGACGCCTCTTCCCTTCTCTTCCATGAGACTGACAGAGCTGTTGGGAAACCCCTCAACTTTTCCCTGAAACACAACAGAAAGTGTCCTTCGTCCGGCCATGCTGGGAGTGTAACCGAGGCTGGTTGTGATATTCTGCGTTATGGCTCCGTTTGGAAAAAACTTCCTAAAAGCGCGTCTGAAAAACAGGTAATTCGCTAAAAGTCAAGTTTCTTGATGGGAAACCTGCTGTGTTTATCGAGTTCAGATGTTAAACATATAGCTAGTACGTGTTATACGTGATATCATCAGATTTGTATGCTATTATAAAGGATAAAGTATTACACTAACGCGTTTGGTCTGTATTCAGTCTGCTACACTTGTTTACTTCATTCCCACATTGGCTCTTTAAGAAAGTTTCATGGGTTTTATATGTAAATCCTACGAGGTTTTGTAATCTCTGTGTGTATATCATCATGCGATGATCGCAGATTATGAATATCTCATCGCAGATGAATGACTGAGTTTCCAGCAGCACTTCTGCTGTTTAATGCGTGTGCGCGCTGCCGTGCGCGTACGTTCTCACGCATGTGGACTATTGATTAAGTGGCGAGGCGCGGTCACGATCTAGTGATCTGAGAACAGCAAACACATACTTTATTATGATGCTGTGTGTCAATATCGCCATGTGTCCTCTAGCTTTTTGCAAGACTTTCGTTCTATAGCTGCAAGTTTTACTATAAGTTATATTGACATTCTGATGTGAAAAGCGCTTTAAGATGGATTGCTTGCCAGTAGCTAGTATTACCACTTATTATTAAAAGCATAAATAACCCCAGTGGAGACAGGGAAATGACAGTGAGTAATAGGCCAACAAATACTGTAGGTACATTTGAAGCATAATCAAATGGAGGTTTTGACATTCTCCCAAAGCGCTGACTACTCTCTAATTACTGGAAAATATATTTTTTTATAAACGCTTCACACAGGAGACCAGCAAGAGCGCATTCCTAGTTCAGGTTCAGAGAGATCCTGTCATCAACACTTGTATAATTTGCCTTGGCAATTTCCTTAAGTGGCCAGCTTGCCCGTTTGATGTGCCCTGACTCCAGCTGGGGCTCAGCTCTGGAAAGATGAGGGGAATTAGATTTACTTGGCCACAAGCATCTACTGTTTAGGGTGCAGATTTTATTTGGGTTCTTGGCTGCAGACATTTTTTGTGGTTTATCACCGTGGAGTTGGTAAACAGTTTTGTTGTTGTTGTTGAGTATGTAGGTCATGGTCTAATCCACTACAGTATGCGGGCAATATTAATGTTGCCCGGGCTCCTTCCTGGAATTTGTATTTTTTAATTGTGGGCAATTAATTCTTTTCATTAGCTTAATTTGAAGAGTCTCTTTCACCCCAAAAACTCATCAGAACACAGTTTGGACCAAATCCAGCAGTAAAAAAAAGCCTTTTGTATTAAATTACAGTTAAAACAGTGGCTCCAGAGGTAGACTGCCTGTATTTCCACAGCACACACAGCTGAGCTGAAGTATCTTTGATAACTTCAAACAGTCTGGCAGAGGCTGCCTCCAGTCGATGTTTTACTTTTTCATGTTGTGTAGTAATTACCTTCGCACCACCTATAATTACCCCAAATGTTAAGATCTGTAGATATGTCAAATGCCATTTTCAGAGACTACCTTTTACTTGCATCGAGACACTGAGCTGGATGTTTGCCAAAAAAAAAATTTAAACGTGGATTTTGGAAGTCAACGTTAACATCTAAAGTCTTTTATTATTATCAGAAATACTTTATTAATCCCCAAGGGGGTCACATTCCCTTTTCTCCCTCTGGTTGCGGTACAAGGTCAGCTAGCTAGCTAGTGCTGTGTCCCTGAAGCTAGTAGGGGTTAACACACCAGGGTGAAGCCTGGGCCCTCCGGGTGCAGGACCACCTCTCCAACCCCCCACGCCCTGTTTATTTATTGATTTTAGAATAAACAGAGACTGTAGGGATGATTGCAGTTGGCAACCGTTTATCTCCTTGTGTCAGCAGGAGCACATCCCTCTCCTGAAGTCAACTACAAGACTAGTTGGTTTGGAAATGAAATGGTCGCCAAGCAGTGACATATGTCATCAAAGCCACGTAATAGCTTCTACTTAATGGTGCTGGCTGATGGCCTCGTGCACAGGCTCTGTTACTACCAGGTCTGGAAGAGGCCCACAAACCCTCGGATTCAACACTTTTTAACAGGCCACAAAAAAACAACCACAGTTTTGTTGAAAGTGAACATCTTGTTTATATCAATCATCTAGTGGAGTATCTGAGGCTGGTGGAGAGAGAGAGAGAGACACACACAGACAGAGAGAGAGAGAGGGAGAGAGAGAGGGAGAGACACAGAGAGAGAGCGAGAGGGGGGCAGAGATGAGAGAGATATAGGAATGAGAGAGAGAGAGAGGGGGGACAGGAATGAAAGAGAGAGCTAGAGAGAGAGGAAGAGACAGACAGAGAGAGAGAGAGAGAGAGAGAGAGACAGGAATGAGAGGGAGAGAGAGAGACCAACTGACAGATTTTACATAGCAGTATTGTGTGTGTGTGTGAGAGACAGAGAGAGAGACAGAGAGAGAGAGAGAGGTCCTCAGGGGCTTGGGGTGGGTAAATGGAAGGGGTGTGTTGTGTCTTTTCCCACAGATGCCTATCTGACTGGGAGTCATCCCAGAGATCAACAAATCCAGATAGAAAAGTGATGTTATTTCCTCACCAGTCCCTCATCGTCTTTCAGATAAGAGCCAGAGGAAGCGACTCCTGTCCAGCTCTCCTGCATCCCTGCGCCTCTGTGTGTCAGAGAGTCTGCTTCACAATTATACATATACTGTATATATATATATATATATAAAAGAGAGCTTGTAAAAAGGACAAAGTGTTCTTTGGGACAACACTTCAACACAAAATATGTAAATAACATATTCAAATCAATTCAAACTTCAAAATAACTTTATTTATCCGTTAGGAACTTAATTTGTGTAAAAGAGTGACAACACACAGCCGGACAAATGACAAAACATGGATTAGACAACATACAAGTTCAGCTTTAAAACATTAAAACCTTAAAACATTAAAACATTAGTATATATTGTTAATGTTTGTGCCAACGTGTGTGAATAACGCAAATGTCTCTTGGCCCCAAACTAAGACCCTCAGATGTGACAGTGACTCATCCTATTTAATGGTTTCCCAGAAAACCGTTTATAATACAGACAGGAGTGACTTCACTTTTAGACGGTTCGCTGTCATTCTGCGTTGCTCCTCAGCGACTTGGTCTCCAGTACGTTGCATTCAGAAAGTAAACGCTAAGCTATAATTTAATCCCCGCTAACAAAACAAAATCGTATAATGAAGTTTTCTGTTCCGTAGCGTGTAAGTCAAGGCTTTAGACTTGCTGACATGCTAGCACAGATTCTTACTGCTGGAGATCTCTTCTGGTTAACCTGACTGCGCTGCCTTCGCTGGCTCGCTGACGCGTCGCGGCACTCGGGAACATTAATTTCCTGTCTTTTGTTGTGACTTGTTTAAACCACAAACATGTAGCCCGTTGCTGTAACGTGTAGTTTGCCAATTAATGACACAAAGTATTTGTTAATTTCTCCAAGCTTGTCATTATTTGTTTAGGTGTAACTAGGTCTAACGTAATAGTCCCACGCAGCAATGTACACCACATAGTTATGTACCACCTACACCTCACAGTTTAACTGTGGTTTCCTCCCATAATGAGGGGCTGCCCTTCCAGGGTCACGCCGGGGTCAACTGCGTCCTCTCAGGTTTCTGGGGTTCACTCAGGCATGAAATGGCCAGGTCTAAACGGTCCCGGATTACTCAGTGCTTAGTATCCAGCTTCCCTGCCGAGTCACACAATGTACGGGGTTTTCATAGATAAGGATGACAACAGGTTGATATTTATATTGGCACGGAGAAAACACGCCCCCATACGCCGTCTCTCGGCGCGTTTCCCATCAGTAGGTCTGAGTTCATCAAAGTCAACATTAATGTTGATTCTATCGCTTGTTGCAAATGAGGGCACCCTCATTCGTTCATGTCTCGAACCACGGCTTAATCCCAAGATATGAATATCGAGTGGCACCCAAAGTGACAACCCACATCAATGTATTAGCTGCGATGCAGTCAGTCCAATGGCCCGTGTAGTGTTGGTGTTTGTCCTGGCAGGGAGTTGACTCGAGAGGAGCAGACACCCTGTTCCCTGTGAAGTGTAGCGTTTTGGCACTGATACCACCGGTATATCTGTCTTCGTGAAAAGATAGCAACACCAGTTGTTAGGAAAGGTTAAATGCTTTTTCAGGGGATTCCTGTTATACATTTCTGTACTCTAAGGAATTTGAACTCCTTTTAGCCTGCAGTGCAGCACCTCAAAATGGCATTGGCACCATTTTAGCTACGCCCGCCCGTTAAGATACAATTGTATTCCAGACAGATGAAATATTGTTGATGGTCTTGCAACCGTTCATTAGTCAACACCTTCCTCGCGTTAGAGCGGAGTTGTTCCATGGTGACGCGACTGTAGCCATTCAATCCATTTCCTCACTTTTCTTCTTCTGCTGTCAATAGAAGTCTGCTGGCAGGAAGTAGCAGGATGTGGCAGGAAGTTGCAGCGTTAGTGATTGTGGCCCGGGAAAAACACAGGTGTTTCCCTGCCTCGGTGTACCAGCTTCCTGCACAGCTGAGGGTCAGCCTTTCTCAAATGTCCAATTGTCTATAGAGCGTGTTTATTCACCTGCGTGTTTAAATACCACAATGGCTGTATGGTCCCCACAAGGTATATAAATATAGCTTTAGACAGTGTTTGTGGTAAATGTTTGTACTTAATGTGATATTCAAGACAATTATATTTGCAATTATGTATTCCTATATCAACTTTCTTTCTATCTTTCTATCTATCTTTCTATGTATGTATGGATGGATGGATCTATGCTACGTAGCTATGCTACATGTCTTTCATCTAGAATTGTTCACATGTAAAGTTACTCTAGCCAGTGTAACACGTGGGCTTCCCAGAGGAGGTGGTGGTTCGAAAACAGTGAGGTGAAAGTCGTCATGGTCATTGTCCATGAATGCCAGAGGCGTGCTCGAGTTGTTTGCCCAGCGCATAGCTCAGGTATTTGCTTTGCTTCTTCCAAGGGTCTCCATAACCATTAACCAGGCTCTCATATTGTTGCATACGTATCACATTCCTGCGGTCTCCTTCAAGCAGGAGTTTACACAATGCTCCACTTGTGTGTGTGTGTGTGTGTGTGTGTTTTCAAGCTACGTGGAAACCATAACACAGTAGTATCAGACGGGAGAATCAGCATACTGGAAGGTAGTGCTGCACTGTTTTGAATAATGCTTAATGCTTCAGATTTGCTGGTGTTACTAGTCTAGCAGGCTGAC
The DNA here is from genome assembly GCA_900302305.1 of Polymixia japonica. Classification (NCBI taxonomy): domain Eukaryota; kingdom Metazoa; phylum Chordata; class Actinopteri; order Polymixiiformes; family Polymixiidae; genus Polymixia; species Polymixia japonica. The sequence goes on from OMKK01087982.1 coordinate 13,423, forward strand.
TGGTGGCGTCTGTGTAATGTTCACAGGTTGTCTGTTTTCACCAGCCTCCCCTCCTGATGATCAATGATTAAAGTGGACTAAAGTCAGCCAAGGTTATCTCCAGAGATAAACACTAGTACTACATGATGCGAGGTTCAGATATGAAGCCATTACTGCATCGCAAAACTAACAACAATTTATCACCATTCAGTGCCCAGACAGATTTGAATCTTACGTTATTCAGTTTTCTTATAGATAAGACCGCGTTAATCCTGGAATGCAGTATCTAGCATTTGAACTGGAAATTCAAACAAAAGGCGCAAAACAAATAATAATTCAATACATAATGAGCGTTTTGGCCCTATGATGTTCAGATGTATGTGAATGCGTCTCAACAACAGAGTCAAGAATCCCTCAGTGATGTTTTCAAGGCAGATCTTGGAGCACGATAGTAAATAAGTGACTGATTTTGATTCTGCTTTGTGACGGCAATAATTCAATAACATATACACCATTAAGATATAAAAGCACTGGGCAACATTCCACCAACCCACAAAGTTAGTTTCCAATTCACTGTAAATGAAGCACGTCTCATGATGATGATGTCATAGATCACCGGCTCTCTGGTTTCTGTCTTTGGGAGAAAGTTGTTCACGTTGACAAATACTGATTGAACTGTCGAAGACCATGGGAATATTTTACGTGAATTCTGTTTAAGGGTGGAGTCTTTGCTATAATATGAGTAATTATCTGAGACAGAAACTTGGCAGTCAGGTGAACTATGTTGGAGTTAATCTAGTCAATCACATAATGAATTGCAGCGTAATGCTATCTTGCATGTAGACACACTATGTCACGCTTTATCTTTAAATCCAATTGAAATATCTGTTGTTGTTATCTGCTGGTGGGATTTCGTCCTCATGCTGTGGATGTCAGCCTTGCTGTTGCCTATCATTTAACAACTGGATATTAGGTCCTGGATATTGCCATTGGGTCCATTAAGCGAGTAAAAAATGGATGTCTTTAGCCCATTAGAGGTCAATTTTTGAACAAGTTTTATGGCCCAGACGAAGACGTAATGAGGACTCGGGGTTAAATAGCTCAGAACCAAATCATCCAGTGATCATCTGTGATGAGTAACACGACGACTAACCGTGTAATAGAATCAGACCAGAGAGCACAGAACGACTGGATATGGTTTTCTGCTCATTGACCTAATGGGAAAGCCATCCAAGGAGGATCTATTTAAGAAAAAGCTACTTAGGATCGTGAAATGACTTGAAAATGATGACTGGAAGAGTGTGTGAGCATTGCCCTTAAAACCAGCAGTTCTTCGACTGCTGCACTGAAGCTCGTGAACCCTTGGAAATAAACTTTATGTAAGCATGGCGGTTGCTCTGTGGTATCATTTATTTACTATATTTATATATCTATTTATATTTGAACATATTGAAGATGATTTTCATATTTTTTTGGTGGTATCAAATCAAATGTAATCAGTCCCTTGTGTTGTGGATGTCTCAGTTTTCCGTTAATGACCAATTCCAATATTTTCTACCAAATATTTTCAGCTTTAATTGTAGACTTCCTCTTTCTCTCTCCTAGGACTAAAAATGAAGAACCTGTGGTGGGAAAAGAGATCCAGGTTACCGTCTGCAACGAGGAGAAGGTTGTCTGTGGGGTAACGAAGCACACCACCTGCGCCGACATGGTTCAAGCGTTACTGGACGACCACAAGTCCGTCCCGGAGAGCAGGCGGCTCCTGCACGGGGACCCCAAAGACTTCTGTCTCGTGGAGCGCTGGAAGGGTTTTGAGCGAGCCTTGCCTCCTCTCACTCGTATCCTGAGACTTTGGAACGCTTGGGGGGACCAGAAATCCTTCATCCAGTTTATCCTGGTCAAGACCAGCGATTTTGTGCCTCAGTCCGGTAAGAAGGGCAAACCCAAGGGAGTCAGGGCGAAGCGATACGAGCGGGGTCCCGCTCAGTACCCCCAGACCCTGCCGGCAGAGAGGCAGAAGCGCATGGTGAAGAAAGCTTTCCGGAAGCTGGAGAAACTTCACAAGGAGAGCAAGAGCTTGCCGGGCGCCGAGGAGATAGACCGGATGGTCCAGCTAATTCTCAGTCAGGACCACACCATCCGGGAGCAGGTCCAGCGGATTAGGGAGCTAGATATAGAGCTCGAGCAGTTTGAGCTGCAAGTTCAGAGGGAATCGGACCCTGACAGTTTACTGACTCAGGTTGGTGCCCAGGGTCTGGATGGGCACGGTGAACAGCAGCTTGAAGAGTACCTGTACACCAGTGACGGGGTGGAGCACCTGGAGCTGCAGGTGCAGAGGCACCAGGAGCTCATCCTCCAGCTGTCTAGGGATATTGATGCTGAGCTGATGGGTGAAAACTTAGACGAGGATGTTCAAGAGGAAGGAGCCACAGCTGCTTCCCGGATCTCCTCTGGGACAGACGTGCTGTTTTACGCTGCTGAACTGAAGAGATTACAGTCCGAACTGAACCGCAGCCTGTTCACCGGCGTGTCCCTTCACAACCAAACCGCCGAGCTAGACAAGGAACTGAAGTACTACGATGCCACGTTAGTCTCCAAGGACCAGGAGTGCTGGCAGCTTGCTTCCCAGCTGAGCTCCATGCAGGTGTCGGACGGCACGGAGGAAAAGACGGGTCCTCTGAAAGGCCAGGTTCGGTGCAGCGTCTCGCAGGCAGCGATGCTTAAACACAGCCTGTCCCCTACAGACGTTACAGACACAGACTCAGACACAGGGATTAGCTCTACACACAGTCAGGACTCATTGTCACCCTGTCTCGAATTTCCTCCCCCGCTGGATACAGACGTCTAAACAACCCCGTTGACCCAGCCTGATGATGATGTATCGCCGCTAACCTGACACATTTCATTACTATTTATGAGATCTGGGATTCCCAGTTGTAGTGTTAACATCATTTTAGTCCCAAAGATTGAGTGTAATATCTCTGAGTGCAAAGAGGTCTTAAACTTAACGTAAACTAGACTCGGTTATTTACGCTGATCGGTCTATATTGTTCATAATCCGCTCAAGGGTTTAATTATGATGATTGTATATATTCCTTGCCCTGCTGAAAGTTCTCAAGCTAGTTTTAAGGCTACACTTCCTTATACACATTATAGGTCTATTACCAATGTTTTATATTAAAACATGTTGTAGAAGTTAGGATTTGTTTAGAATATATCACAGCATTCCTCTCCATGATAATGTAGATAATTTATATTACTGTATATGATTGATATCATGACACGTGCAGTTTTTTTTTTTTTTTTTTTAAAGACAATTTGTTGAGAAAAAATATTTATTTATCAAGTAATTGTATTATACAGATGAGATTTTACATTACAGAGTGAACAGCGCGGCAGATTCAGCACCAAAACTATCTTTCTGCTGTTTCTGCGGACGACTGTTATGTTAAGACTACTTTTTCTCAGAAAGTTATAAAAGCTATAAAAATGAATTGTGCATTATTTTTATTTCAGCAATAAAGTCTAATACTGTAAATGTCTCAAAAACGAGTCACACTGACGCTGGATTTGTTTGTATCGCCATAGCAACACGCAAGAGGTGTGCTACTCTGTTTAACTCATTTCCATCAACTTATTAAATACGCACGAGCAACAGAAACATCGTTCTCAGGGACGTGTTAACTTCGAACGCACAAAACCGGCTTAGGTTCCCAAACACATAATTGGAATTCACACAATCAACAAAAGCTCTGAGTCACAAGAAAGAAATGACACAGCTAGCATAGCGTCCCTCCGCCGCGGTGCTACACAGCAACATATAATCAGGGGAGACGGTCGCTAGGCAAGCACAAACAACATCGAGCACTCTTCTTCTCTTGTCAAGGTATCGCTGACAGGGTAACACTTTGTGCTCAGGGCAGAACAGGACCGCTAGAGAAACGGGGGATATCTATTTCACACACTAATTGCTTTGCCCAACCTCCCGTCCCTTCCCCCTCGTCTAAAGCCCCTAAGCAGTTCCAGCGAGCATGAAAGGCCAGGACTCCTACAATGTCAACTATCTTGCACCGGTGTCTCGCACGTTTTGAGCGAGCGGGGGGTTTATTAAGGAGCGGTCGGTGCTCGTAGCATGCTCTAGGTCTCTAGTAACCTCACCGCCCGTGGGACAAATCGCAATGTCCCGGAATGTAAATCTGACTGATTTCGGAGGAGCAGAGATGTGATCTAATTCCCGCCCTGTTCTCCGTGACGACAGGTTCTATTGCAGCTTGATGAGATGAGGTGTTGTCGTCCACCTTTGTTGGCGGTGGGGACCTCCCTTCTGGGGACCATCTGGTGCAGAGTGGGCTGGGCTCCCAGGCTGCAGACTGACTGCTGTTAGGGAGGAGAGATTGTCTTAGGTGATGTTTAGCTCTCCTCCCTGCCGCCGATCAGCCATTCAGAGTCTGACACCTCACAAATGTGTTTACAGACAACAATAATTACACGGACCAAAATGACAATTAGGCTGGCCACAAGCCTGCCTCTGTTCATAGCTGCTATCAGCCTTACTGTTGACCAGTTTGAGCAAACAATAATTTGCATCAGTTGTGGTTCTAAAAATAGAAGAGGCTGAATTCCAGATATTTTAAGTATAATGACTTTTCTTTACCCAATAAAATATACCGAAACCATGAAGTCATGTGGTCCAAAATAACATGTTATGGACAGATTATATGGAAATGTACTCTTGCTAGTTTCAAAATAACTGAAAACAAATTTACATTTAAACCCTTTTAACATTAATATCCCCTCATTGCGTCTGATGATATCTTTTCATACAGAAGAGTCAGGAAGAGGCTGAAAGCTTCAGAACTACACAGTTATTGAAGCCTAGCTGGATATGTTTAATCAAGCCGTGGACAGCTTTCTGATTCAATGAACCTAATTGGCAATTAACGCATTTCCATCACCACCACCACTGGTCTCTAGTCAGCACTATCTTTGTGTATTTTGGGGATATTCTTGGTTTATTATCAGTTCATTGTTGCTGTTAAAGAACCTTTAACCTTTTGTTGAGTGTTGGTCAAAATCCACTTAAGCATAGAATGAGTTGGTTGAAAGATTAAATCCAACAACTTAAACCCTATCTGTCTGTCTATCTATCTATCTATCTATCTATCTATCTATCTATCTATCTATCTATCTATCTATCTATCTATCTATCTATCTATCTATCTATCTATCTATCTATCTATCTATCATCTATCTATCTATCTATCTATCTATCATCTATCTATCTTCTATCTATCTATCATCTATCTATGTATCTATCTATGTATCTATCTATCATCTATCTATCTATCTATCTATCTATCTATCTATCTATCATCTATCATCTATCTATCTATCTATCTATCTATCATCTATCTATCTATCATCTATCTATCATCTGTCTATCTATCTGTCTATCTGTCTGTCTGTCTGTCTGTCTGTCTATCTATCTATCTATCTATCTATCTATCTATCATCTATCTATCTATCTATCTATCTATCTATCTATCATCTATCTATCTTCTATCTATCTATCATCTATCTATCTATCTATCTATCTATCTATCTATCATCTATCTATCTATCTATCTATCTATCTATCTATCTATCTATCTATCATCTATCTATCTATCTATCTATCATCTATCTATCTATCTATCATCTATCTATCTATCTATCATCTATCTATCTATCTATCTATCTA
>OMKK01087983.1:0-12742 GCA_900302305.1 Polymixia japonica
ATTTCCCTGCTTTTGTGTTTGTGACCACAATCCTGTGATACCAGAAAGAAAAATCTGTTAATTATCCATGAACATTTTAAACATTTTATCTGGATTGGGGTAGCAGTGAAATGAAGAGGTCCTCAGTTAAAGAGGTACTGTACACTTACATTTGTTTTTTGAGCTGTAAACTAAATTATTTGACTGTACTGTGATGAAACACATCAATCCTGGTGTTAATATTGACATTGACACCAAATTTATAAAAATCTGCATTTCATGGGTTGAAAATGGCTCAACACACATCTGCTGTTTTAAATCAGCCTGAGCCTCGCAAGGCCAATGCTGACAGAGTCGACTGTTTGGGACGCATCTACATCATGAAATTTATGTTTAAAAAAAGGGTCTCACACATCCACGCAACATTGGGTACATGTGACATTAAATAAAAAAACACAAGGTTTCACATACAGCTAGAGTTTTTCTTGCTTTTGCATTTCTAATATTTTGCAAAAACTTAAAAAGATATTGTAATTCTACTTCAAATAATAAAACTGGGGATTTGTTTAGACCATTTACATTTATGAATATAACATTTCCCATATAGAATAATAAGATTTAACAGAAATACCATATTCCCATCTAATATTTGATCATATATTATCATTATATCCCTGCAGGTCAGTTTTATTTTACAGCAGTGCATTTAAACAAAAAGTATTCAACATCTATCCAAAACATTTTTGTACATTGACATTCATAAAACAAATGTACTATAGTTTGTTTTTCAATTGAACAGAAAACGCACTTCTCATCTATGTCACTTCTGAATCTTGAAACAACATGGTTGACTGGATATATTAAGTGAATGATTTTGTTTGTTTGTGACACTGATGATCCTGTAAGGTAGATATAACGTGGACACGTTCAAGCATTCTTAGGAAAAAACAAAGATACGAAATTATCTATAGGGCCATTTATATTTCTATATCTATTTACCTTGGTGACATTAACCGATCAATTTACAGGCTAACAAACCTGTAACTATGCAATAAACAACATATTAACCGCTCAGCCTCATTGACTTTCACATGGTGTTGTTGTCTCCGTCCAGCAGGGGGCGCTGGACTGCAGCAGCAGACCGGAAGGGACTTTTCTCACTCCCTCAACTCCAGCACGTTTGCTATAAGTCGGACGAAGAAGTCGGAAAGTCAGAAAAAAATTGGGCTACCAATTCAACAAATAACATGCACAGTAGCAGTGGAATCTAATACAGCATTTAAATAGGCTATTAGCTATTAATCAGGCCATTGAATCTACCTGTTTGCTCTTGGTTGCTACTACCCTGATGATTAAGATTAACAGGAATCTAGTGAGTCTTTTATTGTCACAGCACACCACCAGACATGCACACACACACACACACAGGTGTCCTCTGCATTTCTCCCATCCTGTCTTGTCCTTCCTCCGGAGGGCAGCCAGGAGCAGTGGGCAGGAGCAGTGGGGCAGGAGCAGTAGGCAGCCTTGTCTTTCGGCGCTCGGGGACCAGTTCCAGCGTTGTCCGAGTCTTGGTCAGGGACCGGACAGGTTAATGTTCTGCATGTTTTTAGTTGGGGTCCATATTGGAGGAGACCCATGTGAGCACGGGGAGAACATGCAAACTCCACACAGAAAGGCAGGGAGCAGGTGCCAGGTGGGAATCGAACCCAGAACCCAGGACTAAACAACCCTTAGAAAAACTGGATCCTCTAGATTCTCACTCCATTTCCAATTTATACACTCCCAAAAAATAACCAAAGCAACACCCAAGATATTACTACAAAATGCTCTAGATTGAACAGAATGGCTCAGACAGGTAGAATGACAGCCTGACCACGCCCATTCAGCATGGCCACACCCAACAGGTGTTGTGCCTTTATTCACTCCCTGCTCAAACTCCCCAAAGAAAAAACAAAGAATTCAAAGAAAACAAATCACAAATTTGTTTGCTATTATATTCTATTGGATAGATTAATTCATGTTTGTTAAACATTTCTAGATCATGAGCTGGGTGCAGCTTTAAGAGTTGCATTACATTTAACTTCAAAACGTTACTAAATAGAAATATACTTTGGCTGATTATCAACTCTTTATGTGCTTATTTGAGCATGTAGGTCATTGTAGTTAAAGTATCTCCGATACTCTGCCAGATGTTTTACAATACAACCTTCTTGACAGCTGAGTCATCTGCACCTCCATTGAGTTTGAACAATTGAACAATCGCCAATAAAAAAATCGAATACTTTTGTAACTTGAAACACATTGAAACTCATTTCTTTTTTCAGTTGGTTCTGACGGGTGATGAACAGAGTACACTTAATGTAAAAACAATCACTCGCTAAAACATAAATTTCAACAACGGCGCTCAGCTGATGGTTCAGCGACTGGGATTGTTTCTATTGTTTCTAACACATTCTCATGCCCAAAATCTTCTTACACAACACACAGCAGACACTTAAGACACTACAAAAGGGGTATATTTATTTAGAAAGGGACAGAAAATAAAATTAGTGTTTTAATACAGATTTTCTTCTTAATTCAGTTGGGTCAACGAGTTCCTTCCTGATTCTGTGAAGTAAAGCTAACCAGCATGGACAAAGTCCAGACGATTGACGTGTCAAAACCATCCAGACAGACGTCGCTCTGCAGCGTGTCGTATTCTTACATTATCTACTAATCAGATGACGTTTCCTGGAGACATTTAGTGTTTTGAAATGAAAGTTTTCATTGCTAACTAGATGCCTCTGTTACTGAAATGTTTCTTGATAATCGGCCAGAAGAAAATAATAATAAAGAAGATGATTTATATTAAGATCTAAATAAATTAATGAAATGAAATGACATGTGGCATCTCTTGGCCTTCTGAACAGATAATAAACATGAGACAGATTACAGGGAGAAGGACCGTATGAGTTCCTCGTGAAATTACCAACTTGATCTGACCTGCTGATATGCAATTCAAATGGTTTCAGTCGTTTGTGTGGACATAAAATTAAATCATATTACAAGACAATTAACTTATTTTTGTAATATGGAATTGTACAAATGAACACGCCAACATTAATAATCCACACATTAATTCACAACGTAAAAAATAAAAACTATTTTTCTCAACCAAGAACAGGCACAGTGAAAATGGAAGTTTTAAAGCATTTCTTCATTAGTGACAATCCTTCACAACAGAGATATAGATATTAGCCCACAGAGCGCTAAGCTAGGTGGCGCGTGGTTCTGCTGAGCTACATCTGAATGTGTCACCATGTGTACTGGTCATTCTGGTTCAGTACAGGACTGACTACAGCTCCTCAGACACTGTGATGGTCTAGTTCACTGTTACATCGCTCTGTTCTTAACCCCAGTAGCATAGCAGGACCACTACCAGTCTCATTTACTTGTAATTATCTTCCAAGAGATTAATAACCGTGTGGTTTCCATCTTTTATTGTCCAGCTGTAATATAAATGTCAGATTTTAATAAGTCTCATGTCACAGACTGTATGCTGAACTAATATAATAGACAGATATGTCCTGGACATCCATGGACCACATGCTAGTGAAGTGAGTTTGGGCTCTCTGCGTGCTTAGATCCCCTCGGCTAAGATCACGTCTTTCATGGAACCATGAAGGTCAAAGTATTGTGTAAACTGGGTGGTTGTCTGAATATTGTCTGAGCATGCAGGATGAAATGATTAAACCAAGAACAAAGTGAGTTTAAAAGGTTTTCTCACTGAGGCGATTAACAGTTTTCCTTATCAGCATTAGCAGGTTATGTGGTAGCAGTCAGGGCTGTGGACCAATCAAATCACCTCTCATTGACCTGGCCCAGACGTACCCATGGAAACAGGGCTGGAGTGTGCTGAGAGTCCCTCTTCTCTCCTTCCCCACCTCCCCCGGCCAGACGCCCGGACACAGGAGGGAGAGAGAGAGGAGGGAGGGAAGGAGAGAGAGAGGGAGAGAATGTGAGGGTTGGTAGTTCTCAGAACTCCACTTTGCAGGCAGGAAAGGTCTCGTCCTGCATGGCCACAGTACTGTTGCTGCCCAGCACAGTGACCCCCAGCTCCCTCTGCTTGGCATGGCTGTCCTGGTACCACTCGTGCATCGTCAGCCAATCAAACGTAGGGATCAGGGTCACCTGGAACACAATGATAACAAATCAGTACTGGAGGCTGGCAAGACAGGCCAGAGATACAAGGTAGTGGTATAGTCCAGTGTAGTGGTATAGTCCAGGGTAGTGGTACAGGGTAGTGGTATAGTCCAGTGTAGTGGTATAGTCCAGGGTAGTGGTACAGTCCAGGGTAGTGGTACAGGGTAGTGGTATAGTCCAGTGTAGTGGTATAGTCCAGTGTAGTGGTATAGTACAGGGTAGTGGTATAGTCCAGTGTAGTGGTATAGTCCAGTGTAGTGGTATAGTACAGGGTAGTGGTATAGTACAGGGTAGTGGTATAGTACAGGGTAGTGGTATAGTACAGTGTAGTGGTATAGGGTAGTGGTATAGTGCAGTGTAGTGGTACTGGACTACTGGTCTATGGTAGGGTTAGGGTTAGGGTCCAGCCAGCAGACCTGGACATCCGGCCAGGCCATCTTCCCCTCCAATAGGGCATCCAGGATGCCTCTGAGAACGGCCTCCTTCAGCGGGTCGTCTCCACTGATGATGTAGCAGGACGAGCGCAGCCGGCGAAAGAAGTCCACATCCACGGTGGTAGAGGAGCAGCTGGACGGCAGGTAGGCCAGGTCCAGATAGACCACAGCACCACCAGAACCTCCAGAACTACTGGCTTTGGTACCTGGGAAACAGGAAGATGGTGTAATAAAGAATAATTAAATGTGATATTGATAATTATGTGCTATTTCTGCCGAACAGCCCCTGGAGCTGGGAGGGACTCCAGCAGGGTTGATGCTTGCTTACACAGGGGCTTGAAGCCAGGTCTTCACGTTAAAAACTGCCTTCCTACTCAGTATGCCACCCTGCCCCTTGGCCATATGAAGCCTGTGTTTCCAAAATGTGATCTCCATCTAGTGCTGCACAATCAATCAAAAATCACCATTGTAAATAATTGTGGAACTTGGCGATTATTTCAAAGATCTTATTGACCTGTAGTCTAGTTGGGTTGTATTACATTCGGAACACAGTTCCAGTTCCACAGGTAAACCGGTGTTTTTTCCCCCAAAATAGATCTACATTATTTAAAATAGAACCTATACATTACATCTGCTTGGCATCTTCCGTCACAGATTGTGTGCTAGATAAGATCAACTACATGTAACAATAAATAGGATTTGATGCAACAATCCCTTGTGCCATAATCCAGTGTAAGCAGTCACGTAGAAGTCCAGTTCAGATGTTGATAGAAGCTACACTACTGTGACTAGGGCTGGGTGATATGGCTGAAAAGTGATATCGCTATATTTGGAGCCAATGGCGATATGCGATACAATATTTGTTTTCTTCTTTGTTGCAACTGTTTTTAAAGTGCTATATAAATAGATGTGTCTTGACTTGGGTTTATACCTGGTTCACAACATTACACCTTAGATTTCCAACTTCAATATTGTCTCAGTAACAACCGGCTAATGGGGCGTCTGGCCCTTCTGGTTTGAAACAGCCTGCTCAGCAACGAGTAATAATACCATGATTACCACTTCTCCCACAAGATGAGAGCATATTCAAACTACAACACTATACACTACAAGATTGTTTAGCTCATCTACCTGGAAACACAGGTTGGTCAGGAGAATATACACAAAAATGTTATCAAATATTTATAATATTTTACAAATATAATCTTATAACATACTGTACAAGATATTTAGAACATAAAATGGACATAAACACAAATTTTGAAGTGGTCATGACTACATCTCCATTGGTTTTTTCCTGTATTCTTTGCGAGTTCTGAAGCCCATGCCTGCCTACCTGAGGAGAGAGGCTTTCCAGTGCCGGGTCTGGAGCCACTGGGTGAGTTACGGGACACTGGCCTCATGTCGAGGCTAGAGGTCATCTTCAACGCCCCAGTAGCGCTGCCGGCCTTGGGCTTTCCATCCTGGGCCGTGGAAGTTCCAGAGGTCCCCCTCTGAAACATACCTGATGCTTTTTTGGTCTTAGCAGCTGCATTCTTTGGGTTCTTGCTTGAAACCTCAGCATCTGTGTCGGCCATACAGGCCCCAGGCTGGGGAGGTAAGGGGGGCAGGTCCTTCACTGGGGCAGGGGGGGGATCGTGAGAGGAATACTGTGCCCCCCTGTGAGAGAAGTGAGGGCTGGGGTGATCTTGTGGATGTTGGGGAGGGAAGAGACAACTGGAGTCGTCATCAGAGTCTGTATCAGCAGTGATGGAAAGACAGTCCTCTGTTCCTGGAGGAATGTCAGAGTCTGTGGCAGATGGCAGGGAGTCGCTGACGGATGTCGGCAGAGTCTCCAGGCTGTGGGCTGATTGGTGGTTGCTGTTGTTGTGATTCTGGGAGTGGTGGCTGTTATCTGAGAGGTCTGTTGGACTAGCTGTAGCCAGGCCAGGGGACACATGCTGCTGATGGTTCTCTGGAGACTTGTGGTGTTGGAACTCGCAGGGTGATACCAAGCAGAGGTCGACATCATGAGGAACATCTTGGACCAGCTCTGTCATTCTGTGGATGTGGTCTTCAGGATTCATGTTGTGGGAAGTTCTCAGAGGTAAAGTCATTCCCATTTTGGAGTCTGAATCAGTAAAGTGGCCATTAGAATAGGGACTGTCTGCCAGAGCTGGGAGCACCTGCTCGAAGGAAACAGACAGAGATTCATCGACTTCTGTAGAGTGTGGTGAGCTGATCTCAGCAGGCATGGAGGTCATGGTGGGGGAGACATCTGGTAAAGTGTCTTTGAAAGAACTGAGGGTCAAAAGGCTTGACTGTTTATCCTGAGAGGATGTAGAGTTTTCCATGCCCCCCCTTAAGGAGCTCAGCTCTGAGGTCTTACAAGAACCCCCATGGTTGTAGTCCTCAAACCCAAGGCTGGGTATTCTAGCCCCATGGCTACTGTCCTCACCGGAGCCTTCAATGTCTTCTTCAGGGGATTGGTGGAAAGGAGTATGACCTGCACTATTAGGGGCGGAGTCTGCTGGAGAGACCAACTCCAAAGTTTTCTCATCTGAGCTGGCACAGACATCCTGTCCATTGTTCAAGGCCCCATCAAGCAGCCTGTATTCAGATGGAGTGAGATCAAAGTTAACACTGCGCTCACTTTTAGGAGTTTTGGCAAGAGGCGAGGAGGCTCCCAAACCATGGTCTGGCTGTGGGATTGTCTCCATACAGCGGAACTTCTCTGGACTCTCCACCATCTCCTCCTGATTTTCATTGGTCTGCACTCCATCAAGACAATCACCGTCACCTAGAGAGTTCACTACTACTGTGGTGTTTGAGTTCTGACCACTGTTCCCATTGTCATTTTCTAATTGAAGTTTTTCAAATTCTTCCGTCATGTCCTCGGGCGTGGACATCTTGGAGCGGTCAACCTCCCCGGAAGAAGAGGCTTTCTTTTTTAAACTTGGCTTAGATTTTGTCCCTTTGTTCAAAGCATCTTTCTTAGGAAGGGTCCCATCTTTCTTGAGAGCTCCGTTCTTGGCTAAAGCTTTTTTTGCTTCTGTGTTTGCTGTTGGTCCTGCACTTGTAGTTCCACTTGGTGTCTTCTTCACTTCTTTAGCCGATTTGGTCATTTTCTTCTCCTCCATTTTCCCCTCCCTCTTGACGTCCTTCTTTGGATCAGGTCTGACATCTTTCTTTTGTTTTGGACCTACAACTTCCTTCTTTACAGCTTCTTTTCCTTTCTCTCCAATCTCTTCTTTCTTGAAACCTGCAGGGGCCTTCTCATTCTTCTTCTTAACTTCCTTCTTGTCATCTTTTAACAGATCCTTCTTTGGAATAGGCCTTTCAGCTGCTTTTGGAGGCTTTAGTTTAGCCTCCCCGATGTTAAGTTTTGACTTCTCCTCCCCATCCTTCCCTTCTTTATGAGCAGAGTCACCGGCTCCCTTTAGCTTGGTTTTGGCATCCTGCTTCTTGAGGTCCCCTCTTGCCAGCTTGTCCTTCAGCAAGGCACTACTGGGTCTGGACTCTTTTGGCTGGGACTTTAGGCTTTCCCGACTCTCTGCTCGTTTTGGTTGTTTCTCATACTTGGATGTTTCCAGGTCCCTCAGACAAACCACTGGGTGTTTGAGGAAATCTAGATGCTTCAGTTTTTCCAGTCCCTCCAGAATCTTGTTCTGTGGCGTACACCCAGGGAAAAGAACTCGCACAATCTTGTCCTGAGGACTGGAAGGATGCCAGACCAGCAAAGCACAAATGGAAACAAGACAAGGCAGGGGAAGGTCTGAGCCTTTTGTATTTGCCCCATTGTTCGGCCAGGTCTGCATGAAAGCTTCAAGTTCTTTACTGCCCTTTACTGGGTTGAGAGTATACAGCTCCAGTCGACCAACTCCCATCTTCTGAAACAGGATTATTGGTTCAATAGTGGGTACACATGGCCGACTGAGAGCTTCAGGTTTGATTGCCAGTCTTTCCAAGTTTTGCAGAGTGAGCGCCACCTGGTCACAGCTCCGCAGCTCCTTCAAATCTCTTTGGATGGACTTGAGTCTGTCTGGAGCATTAAGAAAAACCACCCCCATTTCAGGAGAAATTAGGTTTTTTATCCAGTCCTCAGCAGTCTGGGATCCAGCGGACTGCTCCTCCTCCAGCTCGGCTACTTTCCTCAACAGAAGACTGTTGAATCCTGGGAGATTGTCCACGCCGATATGTGTGAGTAGAACTGAGTCAATTCTGTCTAGATGGCGAACCAGCTTCCAGAAACAGGAGCGAGGATCGGAGCCGCCGTTTATTAACACATTGAAGCCATTAACAGCGAAGAAGGCCGAGTCGCCCCTCCCCCCGGGGAAGACGTAGCAGCAGGGGCGGGACAGTTTGAGAAAGCCCACTGTACTGGGGGGCTCCAGGAGGTCAAAGGGCGACTCTGGCTCCAGGGACTCAGAGAGATACTCTGTGAACTCCTGTAGACCTTCCATCTGCGGCAGGACTGAGGGAGGGTTGGTTCTGATCTCTATAAAGTCCTGCAGGTTGTGCTTCACCACAGAGTCTTTCCAGAGCCCAGTGTTGGGGCAGCTCAGTGTGAGCTTAGCCTTTACAGTTGGGTCTGCTGATCTTAACAGCTCTCCAATCTAGTAAAACAGAAACAAATGTTTAGAATGCCAAGTATATAAGTTGTAATAGACTTTTTCAGAGAGAAAGACAGAGACATTTTCTCACCTCTTCATCAGCAAATATCTGGATGAAGTCATTGAAAGAGAAACAGCCTTGCTGTAAAACAATGTCTCCCACCCCTTCAATACACTGGCCAACCAGAACCAAGAGTTTGTGACGAGACACGTCAGATACAAGCCGGCGGACCTGGACACATAAAGAAGAGGAATCAGGAATCATACTATAAAATAAAATAAAAATCTGTCATTCAACTTCAGTCAGAAAAACAATTCAGTCAGATAAACAAATTCATCATTAGAAAACTTTTTTTCTATCTCTGTGCTGTTGTTGATCATTTGGGAATGAGGGTTAGATTCCACACTTCTTACAGGCCATGTAGGACAACTAATGGATGTGGGTGTGGAACTGCTAAATTATGTGCATTGCCCACATTGTAGAGGGTAACTGGGATTTATCAACATACACACAAGTGCTAAGAAATCTCATTTGTTTCTGAATCCGGAGCAGGTTTTTGGGAGGACTGAAATTTTCACATAAATATAGCATCTTGGTAAACAAGAGCCATTGTGAATGTGTTAGTATAGGCAGGCTTCGCTCAAACTTAAACTATACACTGTTAAATTATAAATGAAAGTAGGGATTCCAAGGTTTCCAATGATGAAATAAGCCATACTCTCATGCATATGTGGTTACTAGTAGAACTGCAACTATCGATTACTTTATTAGCGATTATTCTATTGATCATTTTTTCAATTAATGGATTCATCGAGACAGACTTGTCCCATTTTCATCAAAGATTTAAAATCCGAAGTACTTAAGTTAATTGTGTTTTATTGATAACATACTATTGCCTGCTAAAACCTATTGGTAATGTTTGTTGGCCATTATAATAGTAGGCTACTTTATCAATACTCAATACTTTATTTTGCGAGGTCATGGTGACTGCAGCCTCAGCCTGACAAATCTTTGAAATATATTCGTAGCGAAGCAATTAGCTTTCATTTATTAGCCTATTCATAATAATTAGTTATTAACCTAGTGAACTTCGTATGTAGGGCTCTGGAACCTGCAGTGGACAAGGGTGAAGATTGGACCGTGAGAGATGGAGGACAGCAAGCAAAGCAGTGGAAAACTGCATTTCTACAGATTTATATGAATTGCTTGTATTGCCTCCCTTACTGACAAGGACTTTATTACACTTGTGACGTGTTGTCGTCATCAACTGAAAATGTAAGCAGACTTTAGAAAGTTTAGTTCTCTCCACCATGATGATGAGAGGGTCTGTGTGCACATGAACACCTCTCAGCTGTACTGAGCCAGTCAGTGTGTGTCAGAGCACAGCTCCGCCCCTCAGCAAGACAGACACCGAGAGAGAAAAAGACGAGCGCTTTGGGGAAATTAGAATCTTTAATCATTATATCAACGAATTGACGCAACAAAAATGGTCATTTTTTATTATTGATTAAATCAATGACTTCGATTAACTGTTGCAGCCCTAGTTACTAGTGTCATATGTGATGTGGTTACTAGTGTCATGTGATGCGGTTACTAGTGTCATGTGATGCAGTTACTAGTGTCATATGTGATGCAGTTACTAGTGTCATGTGATGCAGGTTACTAGTGTCATGTGATGCGGTTACTAGTGTCATGTGATGCGGTTACTAGTGTCATGTCTACTGTGGTTACTAGTGTCATGTCTGCTGTGGTTCACTCTGACCTCTGAACAGACAAACTCCTGGGCAGGGTTCACAACCACCTGGCTGTCCAGGACATCTCCACTGTGCTGCAGGGTCCTCTGGCCTGGGGAGAGAAGGACACACCAACATAAGACCAGCTGGGGAAATTACAACCAGCATCCAACCATCATTTGGAGGTCATATTCTAAACATCTAGTAGGCGGGACAGTTTCAGGATGTACCAGTCACTGTGTCTGGTAGGAAGACGGCTCTAGTTTTCACTGACTGACCTGGGAAAACAGTACTGAGGGACTGCCAATGTATTTACGCATCAATGTAGATTCACAAAAGGTAGACTCTAGTATCAGACAGAAAGACCAGACAGACAGACAACAGGAAGAAGCTCTCAGCCACGAGCAGCAGCCTCAACTCCACACTGTCAGAGCAGCAGACAACACAGGGAGCCCCTCCTCATGTCACTGCACAGCTCAGGAACCAGGACAATAACACACAGTGGACAGTGACAGAGAGCTGAGTACAGTAGTGACAGAGAGCTGAGTAACAGTACTGACAGAGAGCTGTAACAGTAGTGACAGACAGCTGTGCAGCAATGCTTCCCTTTTTCAAACTAGCTCCTATAGCTGAACATGCTAGCTAACAGCTAGCTTCTTCACACAACTCCATATACTAACCCACCCTAGTTATTTAGCCCTCCACAGGAAGTGACATCACTATACCTTAGTTGTGTTACATTGAATAGAGGTTAAACCAGGCCTAATCTACTTCAGCAGAGCCACTGGAATGTGAAACGGTTGTCAGCTGTTTTAACCTCGACCCTGCTGAGAGGAGTGACCCAGCACACAGGAAGTACTATCTTCCTTCCTGACAGCTGGTCCAACTTGTCACACCATTACTATGACAACAACTACAGTACACACTCTAGTCTGTCAGCAACACCAATGAATTCAACTGCAAAAGTAATTTTGTTCACGAGGTTGAAGGTTGACTGGTTTCCTGTTTAAGCAACACCATCAAGACATCTGACCAACGCTAATGTGTGGAGAATCTAGTGGTGACAGATCCTTAGTGATAGGCCTCATTATGGGATGTTCTAAAAATATCACAGTACCATCAATGTGATCTTTGACGCCATCATATGCCTCTATGGTTAGTTGTTGCCCTGTTGAGACATCAAGCTATTGATCTGTGAATGATTCAGAGCCCTGGAGACCTGCAATACCAGGCCTGAACACTCAGAACAGCCACAACACACATTGCGCGCGCACACACACACACACACACACACACACACACAACAGGATAATCAGTCAGTCTAACACTGGTCTCCTAAAGTTTCTCTTTTTAATCTGAAGCATTTATCTGACACTCTTCTTAGGAACTTTCAACGAGGTGCCAGGTTGAAGTGCATCTGGCTCAAGGACACTCCAACAGGGGAATTGAACCCGCAACCTTCTGGTTACGCCACAATATGGTCCAATCAGATGTTAGAGAGGGAGAGCTGAGTTCTAACCACCGAACCAAAGATACAGACAGTCTGCGTGTGTGTGTTTGTCTATGTGTTTGTCTATGTGTGTGTGTGTGTTTGTCTATTTGTGTGTGTGTGTTTGTCTATTTGTGTGTGTGTGTTTGTCTATGTGTGTGTGTGTGTGTGTTTGTCTGTGTGTGTGTGTGTGTGTGTGTGTTTGTGTGTGTGTGTGTGTCTATGTTTGTCTATGTGTGTGTGGGTGTGTGTATAAAGGACAAGATGAGCTCAGGGCTGCTCGGTTCATGTTCCTCTGAAGACAGAAGCCGTTTGTTTCTCTGAATTTAACA
>OMKK01087988.1:0-11793 GCA_900302305.1 Polymixia japonica
CCTCCAGACTCCGTGATCTTATCCCGACTGCCGGCCCCCTCCCCACCGGGATGGACCTACCCAGACCAGCGTGGGTGAGGCTAAACCGCCTTCGGACCGGCGTCGGACGCTTCCGCTCATCGATGCACAGATGGGGCTTGGCTTCCAGTGCGGCGTGCGAGTGTGGTGCAGAGGAACAAACCGCAGACCACGTTATCCAGGACTGCCCAATATACCGGGCACCCAACGGTACACGTGGTCTGACGGTTTTGGATGATGAGACAATGACGTGGCTACAAGGGGTGTGCCCGGATGTATAGTTCGGGTGACCCCTCACACAGACCAGGAGAGGCGAGGGTGAGAGACCCCCTCGACCGGGACCTGGGGCGAGAGGACTAAGACCTGATCCAAACGACGAAGAAGCCTGTACCTGGGGTTTTCCCACTGTCTTGGGCTTTCAATTGGCTGGCTAGCAATTTACTAGCTTTTTGTTTCAGTCTATATAGGAATTATTCTGCTTTTTTTAATGAAAATAGTATTTACCGGTAGTTCATATTTAGCCTTAAATAGACTGGCTAAGCCTGCATCGATAGGATTTTCCCAGTATTCCTTTTCAAGCCTTTTAAGTTTTTCATATTTAGAGATTTTTAATTTGTCCTGTTTTTGTATTAGTAATGTTTGTTGTACCACGACTCCCAGTGTGTACTCCCATACATTAACCTGTTCAGCAGTTCCATTATTAATTTAAAAAAATGTGTTAATGTGATTTTGAAGGTTTGCACAGGACACCTCATTCTGCAGACCGCTAGTATTCATCCGCCAACCTTTAGATCTTTCTCGTGCCACTTCAAACACAATGATTAGGTCAATGGGGGCGTGATCTGTCATAGCTCTTGTATTTATACTACAGGCTCCAATGCTTTCAATCAGAGTGTGAGATAAAAAAAAAATCAATACAACAATAAACATAATGTCTATTTGAAAATAATGTGTAATCACGAGCACTTGGATTTAAAAGTCTCCATGCATCATATAGTCCCTTATCTTTCCATAAGGCCCTAATAGAGTCCTGGATGGTCTAACAATACCAGACCCAGATCTGTCTAAGAACCCATCAAATACTTGGTTGTAGTCACCACCCAAGACAACAGCAAAGTCACCAAAGTCCAAAATGATTTTCTTAAAGTGTAACTACACCCCCAGGTCTGAGTCTAACTCCACCCACTGCATAAAAAAAAAATGCTAAAAAGTGGACAAGGGGCTGAGAGATGGGTAGGGGGGCGGATGTATAGATGTGTGATTTTATGATGTAGAGTAGTAGCAAAACTCTATGTCAGCATTGGCCTTGCAAGTCTCAGGCTGATTTAAAACAGCAGATGGGATAATTACAATTTTTATAAATTCCGTGTCAATGTCAATATTAACACCAGGATTGATGTGTTTTTATCACAGTACAGTCATATAATTTAGTTTACAGCTCAAAAAACATGTTTAAGTCTGTATCCTCCACATTAGGTGCATATACTGTAGATTGCCTAAAATTATACTTTGCTCTAACCCTAACCAAAAGTATTATTATTCTCCCATCTTTGTCTCTAAATTATTTCTTACTTTGACATTACATTTTTTTGAAAATAGTAGCTACTCCCCACTTTTTTTGGTTGAAAGTGTTGTGGTAGGCCCAGCCAATCCATCTGTCATGAATTCTAACAGTATCTTTTTCCAAGAGATGTGTTTCCTGAAGCATCACCACTACGATATACTGTACTGTGATTGGTTGTTTTAGGGGAGGCGTTACAGGGTGGCAGGGGTGTCATACGTCATATCCTGAGTAGGTGTAGCTAGCTATTTTAGCTTAGCTAGCTAGCTTATCTTATTTTAGCTGTTACGTAAGGTTCCTTGAAGATTCCTTGAGCGTACATTCAAACTTTGTTTCATCATTTACGTGGAATTCAAAAACCTAATTGATATTGGTTTATAAATTAATTACTATTCTGGTCCCAATGGCTCGCAAATTAGGCAGTGCTGATTGGCAGTGCATATTGCAGCATCGCACACGGGCCTGGAGGCGCATTCAGCTGCTCAAATGACACTGGACTGCATACCTTGTATGATAAAAAATCAAATGTTTTGAAGATTAATAAACAACTTTTTAGGTTACGGTTATCCAAAAAACTCTGTGTGACGCACGACGTAAGGCACCACTCGGCCAATCAGCATGCAGTGAGGACAGCCAATAGATGTACTTAGTGGTTCTTTGTACGCCCAGGTTACGGGCATGACATATCTCTGCGTGCCACAGGCTGCCTCTGACGATGTAGCCCCACTATACGCAATGAAACGAGATGGCATCACGTTGCCTTGACAAATCGTTCACTTATGGCACTTATGATTGACTAGTGTATGTCAATCAATTTGGTCCAACCCAAGTTAAAATATTAAAAGCAAGTGACAATCAAACAGAAGGGTCAACGTCATGGTCACGCCCATGTCCTTCTCTGATCTGCGTATAGTGGGGCTACACCGTGAGGGAGAAGGGTCCGGCTGCGGCCTGTAGACCAGGGGGCATGGTGTGAGCATCCAGTTAAACCCACAATGGGCCAATGGAGGACCGTGACAATAAGTGAAGTCTCAGCCCGTGCTCTGAGAGCACATTCAAACTTCTTTGCATCATATGAGATCATTAAGAAGATTTATGTGGAATTCAAAAACCCAATTGATTGATTGAATTTTGGTTTATAAATTAATTACTATTCAGGTCCCAACGGCTTGCAAATTAGGCAGCGCTGATTGGGCCGCGTTGAAACGTGGTTGCAGCCTTGCCAGCAGTACAAGGAGCAAAAATGTAAGTGTATCTTTATAAATTGATGATCACAAAAAATAAAAAAATCATCTGTTTGAAGTTACAATTAGGCATGAGGTGTCCTGTAAGTTTAATCTTGGGGTTAAGGCCAAGATCAGGTTAATAAACAACTTATTTAGGTTATTGTTTTGCTAGCTTATCCGAAACGTGACGAGACAACCCAATGCGCGCCGACTAGATGTCTGACTTCTCTAGCTTCCAACTTGTAATTTGGTTTTAAGCTGGTGTTAACCACAGACCTTATTTCAGGCATCTAACCAAAAACCCATTCAAAAAACCCATTGGCTTCGACACACACCAACTCTTTTCCAGGTTTTTCCTGCAGCACACTATTGTACTGATGTGCCACTAGGATGCCAGTACTTCCCAGCGCCACTAGGAGGATCCCGGCTTTGCAGCCTGTGTGGGTTTATATTTTAATGCTGTGGGTGTCTGATGCACCCTGTCCACGTTTTCTAAAGTACCCGTAAACAGACACCGCAGCAAGTCTTTCACACATTCCACACTTTATGCCCATTTTCTGTGCCTTCTGGTACTCCTTTAACTCGAATGTTGTTTCTTCTACTGTCGTTTTCTGTCGTTGGTGCAGATCGAGTTTCATTCAGTATCTCAGCTTTGTCCCCCCACCATCCTGCTAACCGAAATTTCGCTGCTAGCTTCGTTGCTTTAGTTACTTTGATTTTCGGACCAGGAATGTTTCGCGTTAGTGAGTCTTTTGTTTTGCTCACGAGTTCCATCTCTTGGACAACTTTTGAGTATAAAATAATACGTTTAGTGAATATTATTTAGCAAGTACGGTTGAAGTGTCTCTGCCTCTTCAGCAAGCAACCGCTTCTCGCCACATCGTCACCGGAAGTCCCAAAAGCTTCAAATTATTCACTGCAACATAAATAAAATTATTTTTATACAAAAGAAATTTCCACAAATGAAGTTATACAGCAATATAAATGAATGGTTTGGACATTTTAGTTAAAATTCTTTTAATATATATATTTACACATTAACTTAAAATTCTCTAATACCCAATGTAAGTGGTCTTAAGTTCATCAGTCATTCTGGTAAACCTTGTGGACTTTGTTTCCGAGAACCAGCTTAGCACTAAGATTACAATAAGACAGATGATCCCAAGCTCCAAGATGTATTTGGGAAACTGGGCCACTGATGGAAGGGCAGGGGATAGCAGAGAATGGAGTGCCTGGCCCTTACCTGATGCAGCAATCGCCCTCTCTTTCATATCACATAAACGGAATATGTGCTCTCTTTTCCTCAGTAAAAACAGCTCACCTAAATACTGCACAAATAAACTGCTTTTGGTTTCTTTACAAATACAGTAACTGGCAGTACCCATCAGCTTTCCATGAAACAGTTCTGCCTTAACAAACCTTGTGTGTTAGATACAAATACTGATATGCACAAAGAGCTAATTACCTCTAAGAAAAAATATTTACAGAATTGCAGCATAATGAATGAGATATTTGCAATAACTTAAGTTATCAGCCAGTTTGAATATACATTGTGGCTCAGTAGAGGCCTGGCCAGTTCACAGGTTAAATAGAGGAGAAGAGGGGACCAACCTCTCCCTCTGCACACACCATCACCTTCTTCTGTTTTGTTGCAATGGATACTTTCAACACGACTGTCTTTCTTGTTCCATTTGTTTTCAAATCTCAATAGAAAATACAAATTCTTACAAACATTGTGTTTTTAAAGCTACTTGTGAAACAAAACAGTGCAAGCGCGCCGGTTGTTGACCCTGTAGTGGTGCTGATTGGATGAGGCGCTATAAGAAGGGGTTTGTTGAAGAGCCTCCTGCTGGATACTGTGCAGATGGAGCTCCAGCCTGGGAGGACAAAGAGACAAAAGACATGAACATTTCCATTAGCAAAGATTTGGGCTAAACTATTAATCCCTGAGGGGGGGGGGCACCATACCAAGTGGACTTCTTACTTACCAGGAAGGGATTGCTGGAGACCCCAGGTCCAGCCATGACCTGTCCGAAGGGAGTCACCACAGGCTTGGCCTGGCCAAAGGCTGAAAACCCTCCACCTGAAAAAATAAAGATTCAAATAATAATTCAGAATAGAGGTGAGGGACTATACAGAGAAAAGGGACGAAACAGATAAATACAGACAAAATTCATTATGTTTAAGTGTAACTCAATCATCTTAGGGGTTTTTAGGTGTTAATGTGAGATCCGTTCACTTGGACATTTACTCATGTCCAAGTGAACGGATCTCACATTAACACCTACTCACTCTCTCTCTCACACACACACACACACACACAAACACACACCGTTTGGTTGCTGGGGATATGCCGGAGGCTGGGGAAAGGGCGCCTGGCCAGGGAAGGGTTGCTGGAAGGTTCCACTAAAGCTGGTGGGGAGGTTGTAGGCGGCAGCATTCCCAAATCCAGCCGGCATGCTCATGGAGCCTGTACCAAATGAGGCTACAACACAGTGGGAGAGGAATAGGTTAAACAGGCCTAGATAAGAAACTGAAACATCTAGGCAATACACACAAATTAAACTACTACAACTGCAAGGATAGGTATAAAGAAAGGATACAACTATACCTATGAAGTGTTTCTCATACGCGTTTCTTGCTAAAGTCATTTCATTATCATCAGCATACACATATTATGTGAAATTATTTTTACCCATATAAGTAATGGCACCATCAGCAGGAGAACACAAGCCAAGAGCAAAGTACAGATAAAAGGGCTGTATCATTAGAGGGCAGTATGAGATGAATTACAGTGGGACGATGGAACAATATTATAGTATAGTCTGTTGCAGAGCTGGGGTAAGGGTTGGGTAAGGTTTGAGAGGCACAACAGTGACAAGAAGCTGGAAGAAAAGAGGAAACGACAATTATTGCCTCTGAAACTAAACTTAGAGGGGTGCAACACAAACACATCATGACTGGTTTGTATGTTTGATGTAACCCATCACCTAGCAAGAGGACAACTCTCGGTCTGGCTTCCTATGGCAAAATTGTCCTATCCAGCTTTTTCCTGCTAGAAGTCCTCAGAATCTTGTGAAATATGCATGTGTTGAGGTAGAGTTAGAGATGTGTATGTAGAGCTGAAGAGCTGACCAGAGCTCCACCGGGCATGGAACATTTACACTGCGTAGTGCAGCTTCTTACCGGCTCCACCGGCCACGTCGCTGAAACAACTTTCTCCATCACTCATATACTAGACACAACTAGTTATTTTATTGTACATCATATGCTAGACTAAAATGTGCATAAATTAATGAACTACAGAGCTGGAGCTGACAACTAGGTGTG
This sequence comes from Polymixia japonica, assembly GCA_900302305.1. Lineage (NCBI taxonomy): Eukaryota > Metazoa > Chordata > Actinopteri > Polymixiiformes > Polymixiidae > Polymixia > Polymixia japonica. Next base: position 6,136 of record OMKK01087988.1, read on the forward strand.
TGGCATGCTTTTGATTTGTTGTTACGACCTAGTATTGTGTTATTATAGGGCTTATGGGGGTATGATTTTGATTAGTAAAACATTTTTGAAGCTTTATTATATTACTACCCCTGACAATAGCTTTCCCCCTACAATATTAAATTACAACTACTAATATAGGAATTATTTATTGTAACTTCAAAAAAACACAGACACAAATACATGTTTATTAATTGATTTATGTCCATAGTGCTGTGCTGTTGTGCTTGAAAATAGACCAGCTGCGCAAAATAGGACTGTGGTAACTGAACAGCAGCGTTGTCGTGCGTCAGACAGGCTCAGTGGAGCAGCTTTCATTGATCACAGTGGCAGCGTATCCTTGAGGCGCTTTGCTGCATGAACATTCCATGCCCAGTGGAGCTCTACTTTGAGACAATTTTACCAATGAACAGGTTAAATTCTAACCAAATAAACAGCAAATGTGAACAGGTTCAAGACACTTGATGTTAAGGCTACTTCTAAACGAGCTTGACAAAGTCATGAATGAGTCGTGAAGCCAGTTTTCACGCATTTTCAATTGTATAGGATGGATGGCCAATCTTAATAAAACATTTGAAAGTCTCAAGATTGCTAACTGGCTAGCTCGTTCTGTATGCTCTTCAGGGTGCGCAGTTGGTTTGAAATATAGTACGTGCCCAAACAAGGAAGCAGAAATTGTTTTGCACCTTGCCAACTTAAACATCCTTCTTTAAGCGGAGTAGAAGAAGCCATTACAATCATTCACAAGGAGTCATGGGTGCCCAGTTCTTGGGATACAACACATGTACAGCGGTATCCCTGCTTAGGGAAAGAAAGAAAGAAAGAAAGAAAAAAGAAAAGAAAAAAATCACAGCAAAAACAATTTCTTTAGCTGTGATTTTTTTCTCCCTGGTTTTCTGGTTTTTGTGACAAGGTCAACCTCACCAGTATTTTCCTACTAGGTTTACTTTAGGAACAAGGAAGCACTGCCACAGCAAACCACAGAAGGGGAGCAGTGAACAGAGGGAGGACAGGAGAGGACCTACCAAAATGAGCAGCAGGATATCCCTGCCCATGAAGAACCCCCATCACGCCTGGCCAGCATGGCAAGAGCAAGACAGACACTTGAGTCCCGTCTTCACCACCATTACCTTTACTTCCTTACTTATAAAGCATATACCAGACAGACACCCACCTCACCCACTGAGTCAGTCAGGTAAACAATGACTGGCTAAACAAAATGATTGTTATCTCAATTCAATGAGTCTCTGAAAGTGGCAATCTCGAAGATCTCTTGTTTCGTTACCTTTGGCGGCAACTATGGCGAAAAGTGGTAATTGCAGGTGTGTAATTGGACCTCACATCAAAAGGAAAAACACGTCACTAACAACAATTTGAATGCATGGCGGTGAAGTCGCTACAGACACTCGGTTCTTAATACTCATAATACTGCAAATGCAAGGGCTTTCATCAGTGGGCCATAGGCTCAATCACCATTGTGCTACCTTATTCGGCGATAGGTAGTGACTTAACAGACATCTATTTAAATGAAAATCTTCTGAGATCTTCGAGATTGCCACTTTAAATAAATTTTAATAGGCATTGGCAATGATCTGTAATGTTCTATAGGTGTCTCACACACACACACACCTGCTGCTGCCACAGCTGCTGCTCTGCCATTGCTCTGGAAGGGGTTGGTGGGAGGCGCTGCAGCAGCGACAAATGGGTTAGTTGATGGAGCTGTTAAGAAGAGGGAAGAATATGTCAAATGGGAGCGTGGAATGTGATCAAATTAACTGTTCTATAATTGTAAAACATTTAGTCCCAACCCCATTTCCCCAGAACAGACTGACAAAGTGATTTTACGTGAAAGGAAAACCGAAACACTGATAATGTCCTAGGCTGGGCTTCATAAAAGTATTGCAGTACTATGATGATGTTTTTTTCCACTCCAAATCACAGGAACAAAGATTGTCTCTTAGTGCTAAGGAGCTTTTCGGAGAGACAGTTGTAACACCTTCAACAGCAGAATGGTGTTATATCAGTTATATCGTGGCTGAATTACCATCGACTGTTGGAAACATGTGCAAGGGCTTCTAAAAGGAAAGGTGGCACATTTTAATGAGGACACTGTTGTTTTTAAATAGCGGATTAAGAGTTCTACTTGTTCCCAGACAGCATTTTAATGATCCTGGTACCACACCCCTACTCTCTGGGTAGGGTTTCCATGGAACAAAACCTTAGAGGCTCTAAGGTAGAGGACCTACTCTTGTGTGACTCAATAGACTGTCACAAAATGGTATCCTCTATCCCAACAGATTACTCCAACAGTCTATGGATCTACTTACTGGGAAAACCTTGGGACATGATGGGTAGAGGCTGTTGTGCTTGGGTGGATGATACCCCTGTCCCTGAGCCAAACATCCCCCTGAAACACAACAGACAAGACATAGACTCAACATGATCACCAGCAGGGAAAATAAGGAAGGCTGAAGGACTACTACAGAAATACATGAATAACAGACTATTCCATGGTTTGAAGGTAAAGGCAAGAAGACATCAGATCTATAAAGGTTTGATGAATCTGATCACTAGCGAGCGCACTATAACTAGCAGTACTCCTTAAAAATCAAGTTTTGGCATCCATTTTTTGGATTATTTGGTAATGAGAATGTAAGTGAGACAGAAAAGGTGAGAGAGTAGTTAGAAAAGGAGAATGAACATGAACAACATCTCCAGTGATGTGCACAGTATCTCACCCTTGTGAGGTGGTGGTGGTGTTGTAAACGCTGGTGGGGGGGGCCGAGGAGCTGAAAACGTTATCGAGCTCAGCTAGCGCGGCATAGCGGTCTCCCCCGGTCAAAACTGCTGCCTGGCTGTGAGGCAGACCCCCAGCCCCTGTCGACGGCGGAGCCGAGCTCACCCCACCAGGAATACCACCTCCTGGGAAACAAGCACATAACAGCAGAGGTGAGCACATTGACTTCCTTCTTCATTAATCCACGAAAATGTCAGAGGTTGGGGGGAAAAAAAAACAACTTTTGGATTGAGAAGGATGTCATAGTCAAACCTATTAGAAATAATGGAAAATTAATGTTGAAACATTAGTAAAAGAATTGCAGTTTCTATTCACACATATACTGAATGAATTGAAATTCAAGGTTTTCGCTTAGGCAGGATGGCAGCTCCTCTATGTAGGTTGGCCAATCCTCAATACACAGGTTGGCTCACTAGCACTGAGCCTGGGAGACCTAAGAAAAATAGTAGTCAAATACACTTTGAATACTTAGGGAGATTGTTCTTATCTTGCAGGTGATGCAATGTTTGAGGCCATGTGTCATCAAGTGCAAATTCTTATCCATCATGGTAACCTAAACCTAACTCTCTCAACAGTAGTGTGGGTGTGGGGGGGGGCACATACTTCCCATTTCACTATTTTGCCCACAGTGAGGCTTGGCAGGGCTGAGGCCAACTCATAATATTACTCAGGGCTGGGTCATCTCAAAACGCTAGGGTTCGTTGAAAATAAATGACACGCAATGAAAAAGCAGTACTTGATGTAAAGAGAGTCAGAAAAGATCTTGGGGGAAATTGGGTGACAACGTATAAAGCCTGGCCAAGGCCTAACTGGACATATCATCCAGTTTTGTCAAACTTTTGATCTGGCAACCCCTAGTCCCAGGATATCTATAAATCTCTGAAACAAAGTGGGCTAGGCAGGAGACGTTTACCTTGCTCCGCGTTGGCAGAGCTAAACATGCTATCCAGGACGGCCAGGGCTGCGTATCTATCGGCAGGGATGCTAGTACTCTCTACAGGCTCTTTGGCCGCTCCTGTGGAGTTACTCTGGGAGGTGGAACTGTAGGATCCAAAGTCAGCGCTACAGGATTTGGGGAAGTTGTCAAAATTTGCAAAATTGGCATTTGCTAGTCCCCCTGAAGCGCTACCTGCGTGAGAGAGAGAGAGATTTCAGAGTCACAAGAGAGGGCCCTGGGTTGGTGGTTCTGTGTAGCAGCATCAACAGTACCATTCCCTAGTGGGTGGAAAGGGACAGAAGGAGTGGCGATGTGTCTAGAGCTAGGGTGGGGCCGCGCTGGGGCTGGAACACTCTACTATTAACATCATAGATCATAGGGTACCTAGCGGTACTACTAAAGTATGTCCTCTGCAGCACTGAACTGTGCTGGATGTGATTTAGTCTAAGAGCCCTTAGGAAGGCCCTCATCAGCATTTTATTTCCGTTAAAAGCAAAGGATATGCTACACAGCATTTTCCTCATCCAGCGTGGGCTGGATTTTAATTGAGTATCAGACTGTGGGCCAATGTCAGTGGGACAAAACAATTGACCACATTTAGTCACACAAGAGAAATGACTTGAGAGCTTAATGGAAAGGAACTATGATAGGTTTGCCAAGCACTCTTGCCAAGCACCCTGTGGTCCTGGGCTCAGTCAAACCATGACAATAGGCTGAGAAATACATGGTTGAGTCAGGTTTGGTCAACACTGGGATAGGGCTGGGCAATATATTGACATTATATCGATATTGTGATATGAGACTAGATATCGTCTTAGATTTTGGATATCGTAATATGGCATAAGTATTGTCTTTTCCTGGTTTTAAAGGCTGCATTACAGTAAAGTGATGTAATTTTCTGAATTTACCAGATTGTACTAGCTGTTCTATTATTTGCATTTACCCACCTAGTCATTATATCCACATTACTGATGATTATTTATCAAAAATGTAATTGTGTAAATATTTTGTGAAAGCACCAATAGTCATCCCTACAATATTATCACAATATTGATATTGAGGTATTTGGTCAAAAATATTGTGATATTTGATTCTGTCCATATCGCCCAGCCATACACTGGCACTACTGCTCTATAAGACAACCATTCCCACAGTCTCACATTTTTCTCTTGTTCCATTCTTTGTGTGGATAAACAATGAACAATTCTGAAAAAAAAGATCTGGTCAATGTACTGGTCCCTTTCTCAATTAATTCCTTGATGCATTGCTCTTCAGTTGTTCTACCCATCACAGTTCTTAACACGGAGAATAATCATCAAAATACACTATAACTGTTGTGTACCGAAATCGTAGCTATGATCCTAAGAGTCAGACACACAACAAACAGGTACATGCAGTGACATACGTTTACAACCAGGGGTGGTGGTGGTGGGGGTGGAGGATCTAACGTACAGAGTCAGTGGAGAGAGCGGAAGCTGTTAAGAGGGCAAGCCCAGTGAGAGAGACTTACTGTGTGCACCATGGAGAGGCAGAGCAGTGGCAAACTCACCCACACTGCGGCTGGATGAGAGGACAGTGAATGCTGGCAGCCGAAAATCAGGTAGGGACGGGGGGGAGGAGGAGGGGAATAGAGGGAGGGAGAGATGGGGATAATGAGCGGTGCGTGACAAGGCGGGAAAACAAAAGAAGAAAAAGATCAACAGACCGGAAAATAAGAAATAAGTGTAACCAAACCAAAGTGCTGCCGAAGCACAAGATGAGAAACACATAAGACAGAGAGAGTGGATGGATAGCTGAGGCCAGGCAGGCAGTGCAGTCAGTCAGTGTCCGTGAGAGAGGGATTATCTTACAGAGCCAGAAGGGGAGCGTGACTGGAGATTTATCCATCAACCAATAGATGTCAAGA
>OMKK01087993.1:0-10763 GCA_900302305.1 Polymixia japonica
ACCAGGACCTTGTAATTGCCTTCCTGCTAGCCACCAGTAATACTTTCACCAGGTATTTGTCTCCTCCTTGTACCTCCTCTTGTGGAATGTTCCCCAGATATAGTACCAGACAAGTCTTTGGTATTTCATATCCCAATATCTCCCTCAGCACACCCCAGACTCCTTCCCAATATCCTTCCATCTTTTGACATTTCCAAAACACATGTGCATGGTCTTGTAGTGGAATTTTAAAGTCTTACCTTCAAATGAATTTAAACAAAATAGCTGTTGTTTCAAAGTATCAACCTTTTATTTGCACATGCATGTACAAGCTCATCTCAGAAGGAAAAAAGAGAAAGAATACATGGTGCATACAATCTTTATAGTAAACCTTAGGATGTCTTTGATTGGTTAACCCTTAGATGAGGTGTGGTCAAGAAAGGTCTGAGGCCTTTTAGGTCAACTAGGGTTCAGGGATCACATCTATGACCCCAGGAAATCAGTGCCTTAAGGCACCCTGATTATCTTCTAAACCAGAAGGGCACTAAAACACTTAAACCCCCAACCACATCCTCTGGAATGTGGAAACCTAACAGAGTTAGTTAATGTTCTTTGTTCAGAGTAACTAGAACATCCTTAACCAACATGATCACACAGTGTTATATCCCTCATACAAGTATCCCAAATATAAAGCTTCAACAAATTACAGATACATCTTAGGGTCAGATTGATTTCTCCATTACACAAGCTTTAAATTAGACATTTGTTTTCACTTTGTTTGGATATAGTACCCATTTTTTTTTTACACCCACAAACTTTATAATACAACAAATTGGGAAACAAATCTGGGCAGGCAGACAAGAAATAATGTAATTATTTGCATAAATCCAAGGCATTTGTTTACAAAGCAAAACAGATTGTCTCTTTCCTACTACCAAGAACTATACTTGAGGAAGAAATTAGTGTATCAAAGAAAACTTTTGACCATCCGCTTCTTGCCACATGGTATGTTGTCATGTTTTCTCCAAGCTTGTGTCTACTTTTGTAAAACATAACAATCTCCCGTTAAACCTGTGTTCCAGTGTGAAATGTCGAGCGACGAGGCTGTGTTCTGACTCCGAGTGCGGGCTGAGGCAGGTTCTCCAGGACCCGCTGCATGTCTTCGCCCAGTGGAGCGAGGCGGTCTCCAAGGTTCTGGAGGCCGAGGTCACAGACTTCTCCCACATCGCCATGCTAGTCCAGAACATAGAGGTAAAACCCTCACACTCGCTGCGTCGCTGGGGAATTGTATGAGAATGTGCCCCATTCCTCATTCATTCTTTATAAACCTTCTTTTTTTGGACATCATGGGGATGGATGAAGATGGTAAAATATTCAGGTCTCTATTCACCGTCTACAGTATTTGCTATCCCAAGGTCTTGGGGGCATGAGTTAAACTTAAGTATTTCACTGGGTTTTTGCCCTTTATCCTGAAAACATGCTGAGAAATTGCCTTGACCCATGTATAATTAATGGCCAGTAAGTAGGCAAGTCTTGCTCAGCCCTGCTTGACCTCCGCTGACCACCAAGAGAGAAGACATGCTGCATTTGTAGTGGTTTGCCAGGTAATTGGATAAGCCGGAGAAATGAAATCAGACTCTGTGTACTGGACTCTTTGGAGCATAGAAAATTCAATCCATCCTATGTAATTACTGGTAACGGATGACAAATGAAGGCACACAAACACAGAGGGGGCAGCCAGGCACACGCATACTGCACAGCCTGGGCACCGATGCAAGCAGTGGAATTAATGGCACATAGGCTCAGGGAGTTGACATGAAGACCCTGCATACTGTGGACACAAAGCATTCGTGTTCGGAATTTGGATGGCTTCTTTTTCCTTCTTTCGCACAGAAATAATTGTATATTTGTTGTCTTGGGGCTGTGACTTTTATCCTTGCGCATTCAACCATTTGTTTTTTTGTAACTTTGGCAATCTAGTCATTCATATTCATATTTATAAGTTGCACTGGATGTGTGTCGCTTTGGATAAGAGCATCAGCTAGCTAAATGCCTAAAATGTACAAATGTAAATCGACCTTTGATCTCTTATCTGTGATGACAATATGCACATGGGCACAGTATGTAGTTTCTGCCGCTAGGGGTCTCTCAATCAAAACAATAACGAAACACAGAGTTTGATGATGTTATGAAGTAGTGTGGGATCCTGGGAAAAACTATCTTATTTTGATAACGTTAGCCAGATGTTTGCTTACCTGTCTAGTAGAACACATGCGAGATCAGCGTCCCTTTGTAGTCCTAGCGTTTGATGAAGCTCTCTCCATCTTGGAAATGTCGCACCAATATTTGCCCTCATTTTAGCTCTCTTCTTGTCCCATAATGTTCTAGGGTCGTTTGGTTCACCCGCACATTTGCGCTTTACGTGGACGGCTTTGGCTACAGAACACGCAGCAAACGGCAATGCATACACAGTCGTTAGTAGCTATTAGCTAGCTAATGTTAGCTACTTCGTCGAGTCCCTTCCTCACTCCCTGACATATCATCCGGTCTTCCCAGTGTTTCTCTGGGAGTAGAGGGGGTAAAGGGGATATGACGCCATTGACAGGTGACCTAATGAAACGCACTGTTTCCTCTATTAAGATTACAGATTTCTCTGGGTTTGAAAATCGTTGGAAACAGTCATAGCTGTTGAAGCATCTTTAATAAAAGATACTTAACCCCTGTGCTAAATCTTTTGAACGTTGTCATGAACGTTTTTGTCGTAACAGGCTTGAACCCCGCCATCGCCGGCTTGCGGCTATATTTCGCTTCATCTTTTTTCCTGGTCCGCTTCCCTAACAAGTGCTTTCTTTTCATCATCCCTGATTTGCTTTGAAATAGCTTGTTTCCCATTTTCTGTCATAAGATAACAACAAATGAGCTATATAGCATAACAGTTTCCCCTACTCACACACACACACACACACACACACACACACACACACACACCTGGGCCTACAGTACTTGTATACAATAATATAAATAGTCACTTTCTCACGGCCACAAACTACAAGCAGGACAAAGTAACAAATAAAGAAGTAACCATCACATCAGTCAGGCAACAGTTAATGCGCTAATTTACATAAATCCAAGACATTTACCTACAAAGCAAGATAGAGCCACAAAGACAAAAATGGACAACAAAGCAAGAAGAGATTAAAATCAGAAAACCAATTATTATGGGAACGAGGCAGCAATCTGTCGCTCTCCCTCTCTCTATCTCCTCACTCAATTTCATTTCAAAGCACTTTTTGATTCCAATACACAAATCAACAAAAAAAAAATATTGTGAGACAGATAAAATAAAGTTGTTTGGTTACTAATTATGGAATTTATTCATGGAAGCATACCTGCATTAATCCCTCTCCTCCCTCTCTCCCCCCTCTGGACAGAGGCTGCTGAAGCACAGCGTGCAGCTGCAGGAGCGGCTCAGCCTGTTGCAGGTGAAGGGGGACCTGGTGGGCTCCGTGTTCGGCCCCGACAGGAGCGAGGGCCTGCAGGGAGAGCTGTGTGCCGCCATCAGGAACAGGGAGTTGCTGCACGCTCAGCTGCTGCAGAGGAAGAGCAGGCTCCAGGTAGGGGAGGGAGGGGGGAGCGCTGAATATAGGTTTTTTTGTTTGCCCACCTCACCTCTCCTTTCCTCTGTTTGTCCTCGTCAGTCCCACTGAAGGTTGACTGGAGGTGAAACAGGAAGCTCATAGCTACAGTGAAATGCAGTTGAATCACTTTTATCAACCTCTTTCTGCCTTTGTATCATGGTTCCCTTTCACTGTCGTCCTCTTCGTTATCTTGTCTAACCTTGTTCCACTGTCTTCTGTTTGTCTTGATTGTCACACAATGACTTTTTTATTTGTTTTAGAAAAGTACTATACAAATAAAGTTAGTAGTATTATTTTTAGGCCTATGAGCCAAACCATAGACATTGTATCCTGTGCATTAGTATAAGCAAACAAGGCTCAAAAGTACCGAGGTCAACAGCCATGTAGGCATGTCTACAGCCATGTAGACAACACTGTCAAGAGCTCTTGAGAGTTTAACTTATTTTACAGCCAACTGGTTTTTGGACAGACAATATATTTATCTCCCCCCCCCCACTCAGGGCTTGATCTCCAGGACCAAGGACTTTGGCGATGCGTACGAGTCGATCCGCTCCAAGCTGACAGTACTCAGAGACCGAGTGATTGCAGCAGATGGCCTCCAGCCTGACATCCTGGCCAAGAAGAGCCAGTCGGACCAGCTCAGGGTGGGTTCAGCCTCAGACCAGACCAAGCCTGACCAGAACTGGGCCAAGTCAGAGCCTGCCAGAAACACTCCTGGGACACAAGAGGCGTCTCATGTCCACTGTCATTTTGGGGCCCCCTCACAGCGTCATCATGTTGAGCATATGCGATGATAGCGTAGATGGTAGCGCTTGACAGATACAGAATTGGATCGGTATCTAATACTAATATCTAAATCACTGACTCATCTTCCTGTAAAGATTTAATCTTGAGGTGTTTTCATAGCTTTCAAGGGCTCAGGGGTCATAATACAATGACCAAACACATAAATGACCATAGCTATGTTTCCATCCAATTGAACTAAAATTTCAAAAGTAGATTGCTATTGGGCAAGTTGTTATTGTTTGTCCTTTCTGCATAATTATTTATTTGACAGATGCTTCTCAATTGCTACATCATGCAAGCTTAAAAACTGTTTTTGCGAAACTCCGGAAATGTGTTTTTAATTTGCCGTTTCCATTCAGCATTTTTAATTCGATACACCACAATTTGCATAAACATGCCTGGATGGTAACTTCACTTCTGAGCTTTCACTTTCATCAAAACTGCAGTTCCATCTCTGTTTGAGGCAGAGGGGCTTATATTGTCAACTGGTTGTGTGTCTTCAGGTGATCCAGAAGGACCTGGAAGACTGTGAGGCCCACATCACAGCACTGGAGACCCTGGTCTCCTCCAGTCCCACCAACAGGACTCAGTTTGAGAGGCTCTATGCCGACTGGAAGCTCCTGTACAAGGCAGTCAGGGTAAGTGATAGTGACATGGTTAAGGAACAAAGCTCGCCAGAGCTTTCTGCCCCTGGTATCCCTTATCTTCTCTGAATAAAAAATAAAAATTCTTTGAAAGGAAAAACAAAGAATTTTTAGATAAAAGAAACAAATTCTCTATCACCTTTGCAAGACTGTAATTTCTCCTCTGGCTCAGATGAAACACCCCCGTGTTTGAGACCCTTCCATAAGTCTTCAGAAGATGAGCCAGACAAGTCTGTTTTTGAAACTCTTTGAACAGCCATTGAAACCACAGTTCTATAGCGTGACCTTTAATGCATCACCAGAAAGTACACAGCCTCTGCTGTCTCCAACTTTGTCCGTTTGTCCATCTGTCTGCGCGTCTCAGGTGAAGGTGAGTGACAGTGAGGAGAGCATTGGCGAACACGAGAGCTTCCACGAGAGCCTGCTGAACGTGGAGAAGTGGCTGATGATCATGAGGCAGAAGCTGGAGTCTTATCGCAACCCCATGGGAGAGTGGAGCGTTGACAACCGCCAACATGAGGCTGAGGTGAGCGAGTCTGTGTTTGTGTGCAGGCATTCCTACCTATTTTCTATCTTAAAATTCTATACTTTTCTAGAGTTTCATTTTTAGATATTACATTTTTAGCACTCAAGTACATACTATACGCATACTAAAAAAGCCATTTCACTCTTTTTTCTTTTTTTGTGTGGGCAGGTAATTCAAAATGCAGTATTTAATTTATTGAGTTTTTCCAACCTTTCTTTTTCTGTATTCCATACTTTGAAGACTTTGAAGTATTTTTCCACACTTCCTGTACTTTCCAGTACCAGGTGTGTCAGTTGTAGCAAAACATCAAAACTGAAATTTCCTTGTATTTCCTTTTCCTCCTCATTTTTCAAGCGATAGTGTGACCCAATTTGTTCTTATCAGATCCTATCAGTATTTGTCTCTGAAAAATATCTCAGAAGTCCCTCATCTTGCTCACCAATATCAAAGCCTTACACTTCAGTCTCGCTGACATTTCGGGGTCTAAAGATCTTCCCCAAGTCAGACAGATAACTCTTACAGAGACAGAGATAACTACAAATGTAGTTTCATCACTATGGAAGACCAGAGGCACAGCAGGGTAACGGTGTACATCTTTTCTGCACGCGTGTGTGGAATCATCATGTCTGGCTCCATTGATTTTCCTGGAAGCCACGGCAAAGAGAATCCATAAAGAAGAGTCCACAGGAATCGGGAACCTTGGGTTGTTTTGTATGTAGTTTGGAAGTGCACGGCTGCACGTGTCAGGGTCCACGATATGTAACCATGCATGAATATTTGTATTTATATTTTTCCCTATAATCATCAATGAGATGCGTTGGTCAGACAAATGACTCGGACGGCATCAGAACTAATGGCAGCCCACATTGATCTTAAGAACTGCCCCCATTCACAAAGTTTCATAAGAACACCAGTCATCATGCTTATTATCATACAGACCGAGCGTCTGTCTCATCCCGTCTTGGGCTGAGCTACTGCACCTTTGAAATTAAGTTGAGGGCTCAAGGTGCTGGCGGATGTGGGTTTGTTATTTCACAAAACTGCACTCAACTCCTCAGTTACAGTGCACCATCAAAACAAACGTCGAAAACAAACATTTTAGCAACTTTCCTTGCTTTATGGTAATTCATCTTAACTGCAAAGGCATTAATTGGAAGAAAAAGAACCCTATTCACTCCAACTGTTTTTCTTAAATACACTTTTTAGTCATCTATGAGATGTGAAATAGGGGAATGCAATGTTTTGGATAATCACTGGAAGAAATGTGTGCAGTTAAAAAGTTGAGTGGCCCTGAAGCTAATTGGACGGGCTCAAATCAATGTGAATGGAAGCTGCGACGCGACTAATTAACAAACAATGGACGTTGTGTCTGTCTGGATGTAATGTCTGTCTGGATGTCGTGTCATGATGCCGGCGCGTGATGTTGGTACTACACCGCCGAAAAAGTGGTGTACACTTTTTATTTTATTGTCAGAGACGCCGTTCTCGCAGCCACCTCTACACTTTTGTGAATTCGCGGTGGCACAACAAGAGAGCGCTTTCCTGCTCCGTCCTGTAAGCACAGTGTTTCTAAATCCTTGCCATTGCTCCCCCCCCCCGTGTGGCAGAGGGCACTAGGGGAGTTCCCAGAGAAGGAGCTGCAGCTGCACCAGGCGGAGGCCCAGGGTCAGGGGGTGCTGGAGAGGACCTCGGAGGAGGGCAGGGTCCACATCCTCCGGGACATGAAGCGCCTCCGGGAGTCCTGGTTGGCCCTGCACAGCCTGAGTCTCAACCTCTACAGGTACCCAGCACCTGCTTTGAGAAAGAACTACAACAAGCAGTTAGAATCTGTTTGGTTTTTTTTTGCTTTGATTTATTGTGTTATCCAGAGATACTCGATAATGGCAGCAGTAAAATAACCATAGATCCATTATCATCATCTCAAGCGGCTAATAATGAGTATAAAGGGCAAAACGGCAGTAAAAAATATCCAATGTCCCTAGAAAATTAACCCATCAACAGAGCAGATGGCTTGATAACAAAGAAAAAGGTAGGTGAAATATTGTCATGGTATGTTAGAAATTGGGAGCACAGCCTGGGAACAGTAAGATTGACAGTTCAATTTCAGTGTCAAAAGCGACTGTAGTACTGTGTTAAACCCTCCGGTTCTGACATCTGTCGATAGATCCCGTCCCCTCCTCAGTCTCTTTACTGATCCAGAACCACTCGGAGAGGAGTCTCGGTAAGACTAGGGTCATCTAGCAGGCTAACTGAAATCTTTTAATCTTTTGCTGTTTCTCTGCCTGGAGCCCAGGATGAGCGGGATTTGCCCTTTGCAGCGGGATTTGATTTGCCCTATTGTGCCAGACAAAACAAGCCAACCTCACAATCTGTAGTTGTTTAACATAATAATTAGTTACTGTGTTTGCAGTCCTATGCGTGCTCTCTCGCTAAGGGAACAAGCTTAAGAAGGGACTATGGTATAAGATCTTAGGAAGACAATGCTTCCCTGTTGTTAAGTACTCTGTATTTTGGTTTGGGTACATTCGTCTGATGAATGTCAAAATGGTTCATCTCTTTTTCTCTCTCTCTCTCTCTCTCTCTCCTTCTCTTCTCTCTCTCTCACCATCCCTCACTCTGTCTCCCTCTCCTTCCAGGCTGCTTAATACCGCCTCCACAAAGGAGCCAGACTCTGACCTCAGGAGAGTCAGGGGCCAGGCAGAAGACAATGTGCCTTTAACGGTAGAGCTGTCGCTGGGAGAGGAAGACGGCCAGGTCAGGGGAGGAGGCTTTGAAAACAAGAGGAGAGGCCAACCGGATTCCACCCCGGGAGAGGGCCACGGTGCCTGGGCATACGAGGGCTCGGGGTCCGGGAGAAGAAGAAGTCTGGAAGGAGAGACGGGAGATGAGACAATTGACGTCGGAGAGAGGGCGAGCTACGGGCGGGGCGGTGCGTGGATTCAGGGGCACTCTGAGGGCAGCGCGGAGGGTCACCCCCAGCACCAACAGAGCGGGGAACGTCTTGGCTCGAGCCCGCCGAGAACAGTCGAGGAAAGCGCGCGCTCGTGTGTAGTAGATGAAGTGGACGCTGCAGCTTTGGGAGCGGGGCGTATTCGCAGCAGAGCGAGCGGGACGGAAGGTTTCGAAGGCTCCGCAGGCGATCGAAGCCATGACTCGATAGGGGGACCCGTGGATGACAGCGGCTTGACCGAAGACTGGGCGGGCGACGAGCGCTCGATGAGAGCCAAACCAACGGTAACCGCAAAGGTCGGCTACAGACTGGGCAGCGGAGTGAGCCACCGAGAAGGCAGAGTGGAGGCAGAGGAGAGGAGCGGAGGAGAGAGCCTCAGTCATGGAGGAGGTGCTTTCATGCTCTTCAGAAGGGAGTCGGCCAAGCAGTCAGTGCTACACAGTAGCCCGCTGGGGGATACTGCAGTCCAGGGATCAACTCAACATACAACGGTATGGTGGTGTTTACACAGTGTATTCTCAAAAAAACCTTTGTAACATTTTCAATATTTCAGCTCATAACATAAAAGCAACTATGAAGTACTCTTTTTTTTTTGTTTGTTTTATTGGGGTCCTTCAGGCGAGGGCAGGACAGGCCCTGAGTGTAGCTGAGTATGAGGCCAAGAGGATGGAGTTTGAGGCCTGGCTCTGCAGGGAGAATGACCTGCTCTCAGGGATCCTCAGCACCAAGGGAGCAACGCTCGGCACCAAAGAACTCAAGATCCGACAGGACAGACTCAAGGTAGGTTCCTGTCTCAGACCCCAGCCTTTTCTTAAAGTCTCAATCTAGAATCTTAGTATGACATTGTCACTCAGATACCGGCATTGCTTACATAGTAGTGTGACAGCTTAAGAAAAGTATAGATTCTTATTTATATTAACATATAAGATTTTGTCCCAGGGACCCTTTTGTTGTTTTGTTATGATTTAATATTGAATTGTCTGTCTACACTGTTTGTGGGGAGATGATAGTGGCCAGTGTGAAACCTCTGATTAGTCATTCTTATATATTCTATATTAAGGCATTAAGTACAGTGACATTAAGCATGCTTCAGTTGTATTAACCCACAAAACTGTATTGTAAGAACACCACAACTTTGTGGTGATACCTGATACATCAAAGTGTACATGTGTTAGAATAATTATAATATAATTATTAAGTTAGACGGAGCATACACGACAGAGATCACTGGAGTCTTTTAAGCTTTTTACTAGTAGAAAGGAATCAAACAAGCACCACAGTGGATACAAGAATGATTGAATAAAGGAAGTCACAACACAGTATTTATACATGCAGGCAAACAACGTCATCAGGTCTCTGGTATGTGCTGTTATTAACATGGGTATCTCTACAAGGACATCTTTCTAAGTCTCCGTCCTGGCTGCTGTTCCTAGTCCCAGAATCGAGCTTTGAGACACACACAGTTAAACATACACATTTCTCTATCAACATGTGATGTACTAAATTGGTTGGTAAAACAGTTCCATCATAAGATATAAATATGTCACAGATGTTGTGCTAATTAGAGATGTCCCGATCAACTTGTTTGGTTCCGTATGTGAGTCACTCAGTTCAATATTTAGTCGATACCGAGTCCCAATCAGATCTTTTTATATATATAAAAAGATGTGATGATGCTCAAAATGAATCAGGGCTGCATGGCCAGATCTGTCTTTGAAGCCGAGGTCATTATATTATTTTAGTGAAGTGCTACACCCAGTGAGCATCCAGTGGTCAACCTGTTGAAATGTATGTGCATGAACCTGTTTCTGGTACTTATGTTAGCATTGTGTTCTTAGTCCCTCGTAAGTAAGTCAGTCAAACGTTATAGCACTTATCTAAACAAAACAGTTCCATTGTGCTTCACAGTAAAAACAAAGAGACCAAATTAAAATAATTGAGCAATTAGAAATAGTCAAAGCAATAAAAACAATTAAACAAAACAGTTTAAAACAATTTAGTCAGGCCATTGTAACTGAATGTGTGACTGAAAATACACTGAGAACATTTGTTTAACCTCTTACTTTGTCACTCTCTTGGACTGAAAACATCACGACAAGCTTTTCCTGTAGGGTACAATATGAGCCCCCCTTGTTCTCTCTCTCTTTCTTTCTCTCTCTCTCTCTCTCACCCCTCTCCCACACTCTCTCTCTTTCTCTCTCTCTCTCTCATCCCTCTCTCACACTCTTTCTCTCTCTCTC
>OMKK01087994.1:0-11459 GCA_900302305.1 Polymixia japonica
CTATAATGTATCTTTTACCTTCGAACAGACAAAGACACAGACACACACACACACATACACACACACACATATACACACACACACACATATACACACACACACACACACACACACACACACACACACACACACACATACACACACACACACATATACACACACACACACATATACACACACTCGCACACACACATACACATATACACACACACACACACACACATATACACACACACATATACACACACATACACACACACATACACAAACACACATATACACTCACACATATACACACACAAACATACACACACACACACACACACACACACACACACACACACACACACACACACACACACACACAAGCACGCATGCATAGTTATTTTATTCAGCCTCCCCCTGGCCTCATCTTAGCGTCCTTTGATACGGTTAACAGCCCTTGTCTCTGCCCTCAGCAGGCTTTATATTAACCCTCCATCGGACAAGAAAAAACTCCCAGAAAAACCTTAGTTAGGAAAAAATGGAAGAAATCTTGGGAAGGCGATGGAGGGATCCTCTTCCAGGATGGTCAGGTGTGCAATAGGTGCCGAGTGGGCAGATTTCAATCAAGTTACAAGTTGTAAATGGAATTATAACAAATATACAACTGGACTAATGGGGCAGTAATAAAAGACTTAAGGAAGTGAGAGTGTCCAGCAGAGTCAACATCATAATAGTCTCCAGGACGTCAGCGCAGCCGAGCCAGTACAGTCCCACTCATCGCCCTGACAGTCATCTTAACGTCACAGCAACACAGGCACACCTCCCTAGGGAGGAAGAAAGGGAACCCACTCATAGCGACATTCATTCATCCAAGCACAGAAGGAGATATGACACACAGCATTAGACATGAAAAAAAGGAAACAATGTCAGTATGAGATATAAAAGGATACACGCAGAGGGGACAGCCCTCACCATGACTCACCATGGTCGAAGTTGCGGTGACAATTCCAATACTAGGTGAGTTAGGCTAGGCTAGGCTAGGCGCTATAACAATTCTAATACTAGGTGAGTTAGGCTAGGCTAGGCGCTATAACAATTCTAATACTAGGTGAGTTAGGCTAGGCTAGGCTAGGCGCTATAACAATTCTAATACTAGGTGAGTTAGGCTAGGCTAGGCTAGGCTAGGCTAATCGCTATAACAATTCTAATACTGAGTAAGGCTAGGCTAGGTTAGACGCTGTAACAATACTAGGTAAGATAGGCTAGGCTAGTGAGTATAGCGGTAGCTATCTGAGCCTAAGTGCCCCTACCAACTGTTGGTGGTAATCGTAGGGCTGATTTAGTGGATAGGTTAGTTAATATACTAATAGATAGTAATATGGAAATTATACAGTGATTCTGGGTTATAATCCTCTCCTTCTTCATACCCTCTGTCTCACAGCCATCCCTCATGCACACACACACACACACACACACAAATGTGCGCGCACACACACACACAAGAACACTGAGAGCATAGTGTATAGCACTTGTTTCATTTCCCCCATGCCAAACGTCAACAATTGATAAGCATTGATTAGTTCAAAAGTATCAGTGTTGCCAGGGGGATTGTTGTCGTGGTAACAGTTTCTCTGCTAGTCAGCTGTCTATCAGTAGAATCAGCCTGGGTTCACAATATAACACACACACACACACACACACACACACACAGAGTAGAGAGCAGCCCAACCTTTAAAGACTTTATCCCCGCACAAATCCTCACTCACTAATAGGAAGTCTTGCAGGAGATGTTTTGATTACTCTGTCAGCTAAAGTCGGCTGAAATCCCTTTCAACATCACTTGTTGTCATGCTTTATTGGATTGTATCATTGCGTGGGCTGTGATTCATTCTGTAGATAGAAAAAAAAAATGAAAGTGCAGCACACACATTTCCCTTACTCTGTTTATATTGTTCATGCTGAGCAAATTATATCCATATCATTAATCATAACACGGCCCCTCTCTCCCTGCCTGGTTCACAGTTTCTTATTGATCATCTTTAACTGAATGCTTTGCGGAACAGTGATGCAATTTCATGCGTGCTGATGTACACACACACACACACACACACACACACACACACAAACACACCCACCCACACAAACACACACGCACACACACAGACAGCCATGCGTGGACAACGGACATGCACGTTTACATATGCGTGGATCTGCTACATGCCAACTGTAGATTCACGGTGTGCTTGTCATGCTAAAAGCTCCCAGTGGAATCAGTAATGCCTCACTCCTTGCCTCATTAGCCATGGAGAGAGTGGTGCAACAGGTTGGAACAGACTCTCCAGCTACTCTCATTCAACATGCAAATGAAAACACCATTTCCTCCTGAACAAATTAACAGCCTTTTCAAAAGATAAATAGCCCCAGCTGTATTGTAATTTTGACTAAACAATCCTACATGTTTCCACAGATCCCCCAGGGGTGGTGTTGCTGAGGAATGCAAATGAATTACTAATATCTGGAAGCGGGAAGATATCAGATCCCTTGTACTGCGCCAGCCAGACCCTGGTTTTATTATTCATGCTTTCATGAGGTGAAAGAGGCAAGTTCAGTGTCAGGCTGTAAGCGAGGTGGCGGACTCCATTTAGGCCCGGCTTGATATTAGTCAGACTCCATGCAGACATGATGCGGTGCTCATTGTCTGAAGATTCTGAACCTTAACCCTGTTCAGATTTAGATTTAGCACTGTTTGTTAATAATAATAATAATAATAATAATAATAATAATAATAACAACAACAATAATAATAATAATGATAATAATAGCGATAATCATAATAATAATAATAACAACAGTAATAAACTTTATTTGTATAGCACCTTTCCAAAACAAGGTTTACAAGGTGTTTTACAGGGTAAAAACAACAATCACAGGAATCATGAAAGTGTTAATTATAAACAATAAGAAACAGTACAATGAAGCAATAAAACACAGTAATAAAACATAACAATACAAATTAAAACAAAACAAATGGTGTGGGAAAGGTGAGATAGAAGGCTCACAGGAAGGCTAGACTGTAAAAGTGCATTTTAAGAAGAGACTTAAATGAAGAGATAGATCCTAATCTCCTCTGGAAGATTGTTCCAAAGTTCTGGATTTAGGAACCACCAGGAGAGCAGCATCTGAGGTCCTCAGGGCTCCTGACGGTACACGGGGAGTTAAAAGGTCAGAAAAATAGCTTGGGGCCAAAGTATTATGTAATAATTATGTAAAGTAATAAGTAACATTTTAAAATCAACTCTAAAACTAACAGGCAGCCAGTGCAAAGTAGAAGGATAGGTATAATGCGCCCTCATTTTCTGGTACCTGGCGGCTGCATTTTGGATTAGTCGTAGAGAGGAGAGAGACTTTTCGCTGCAGACGGAGAAAAGAGAGTTGCAATGCAGCCTAGAGGTGGAAGACCTAGATACAGCAATGCCAACACAAAAAGTTCTGTCTGTAAAGTGTGACGTAAACCATTCAAGGGCCGTGCCGCTGATGCCCACCCATTGCTCTAAACAGGATAAGAGAGATCTAGGAGTATTAAAATGGAGGGACGTCCAGCGTCAGCAGCCAAAAGCGAGTCATTCATGACCTTAAGAAGGGCAGTTTTTGTACCGTGGTGAGCTCTAAAACCTGATTGGAAAGATTCGAACATAGAATAGTTACTTAGTTATCGTTCTAAAAGGCTAAAAGTTGATTGGCAACAATCTTCTCCAGGACTTTGGCTAAAAAAAAAAAAGAGTTTCGAGATAGGGCTAAAATAGTTGAAATCATCTGAATTGAGTCCGGGTTTCTTTAACAGGGGTCGAACAAGAGCATTTTTGAAATAGCACCGGAAGAAAGGGAGCTATTTACAACGTTCAGTATAAAAGGACAAATTGCGTTAAAAACATCTTTAAAAAAAATGAAAGGGGGATAATTTGTTGACAGTTTAGGTTGGGAGACAAGGGTTGAAGAGATCAAAACAAGTATTATATAGGCCGTGGCTGCCAGAAATATCAGCATGAAACAAGGTTGGAATAAAGATGTTCCCCTCACTGTATTAGTCCTTATCTGGACTTCACTCTCTGATCCGGTTCTCGGTAAAGGTCACCCGAGATAGGCACGTCTCTGTTTTCCATTTTCATTTGTGCACTTATCTGTATTTTCTTTTTTCTTGTACTTTATCTGTCTTTCTCTCCCTCTACCTGTCTTCTTCTTTGTGTTGTCTAACCTTTATTTTGCGACCCTCTCTCTCTCTCTCTCTCTCTCTCTTCCTCTCTCCGTGCTCCCCGTCTGCGTATTGGCGCAGTAGCGAAGCTCTCTTTGATATCTATCTTTCATTCGCTCGAGGCTGATTATACCCAATGTGCTGCACAAACTCTCTCGTCCTCCTCTTCTCTCCTTTCTTCCTCCACTGTCTCCTCCCTCGCTCTCTCCTTCTGCTCCAGTGGGCCCGCTCACTAGTGTTTACTTTGAAGGCACAGACGTTCCTCATCCTCTCATTAATAAGTAATTAGCGTTTTGCGGGCTGGGGAGACTTGTTCACCAGCTAAGGCTATGTAGATACTGCTCAGCGCTGGGCCCTGCCTCCACAAAGCAATCACTGGTTGCCTGCAGCAACAAATCTGAATACCTGAAACCATTTTCTCCCATAATGATTTTCTACTACTTATCCTTCTGTGATTTTGCTGTGGGTCTAAGCTAAGTATTGTATTGGGCATTGCACTGGGCGGTATTCATTTGTTTGCTATTTCCCTGACACTTTTTTTTTATCCCCTTTTCGCACTTGTTGTGTCTCTCTGCCTTTGGAACGGCCGCTTGTCCCTGAGGGTATTATGTGATCCCACAGCCTGGCAAAGGGTCATATAAATGTGTGGCCCTGCTCACATTGACTCATGCCTCCAAGACTCAAGACTCCAAGACTAGCGGCCCCATCGAAAGTCAGAGGGTGCTTCGTTTTTTTTTCTCACTGCTTCCTTTGAACTCCTGAGGGTCCTGCAGGCTTAGGAGGAAAGACAGATGCAGAATGAAGCAAGCTAGCTTGCTGTCCATAAACACACACTACTTCTAAAACTACTACTTCTACTGTTACTACTAATGTTTCTACTACTACTGCTAACGACTGCATTTATATAGCGTGTTTCTCAACAAAGTTACAAAGTACTGTTGAGCATGAAATGATTAATGATTATTGAAATGATTAATGACTACAGTGGGATAGCTTGTTGTCCATTGATGGCCCGTACCCCATGAAGTTTCTACAGTTTTTCATTAGTTAATTAGTTTCAGATGAGACAAACTTTACAGTTGAGACAATAAGAGGTTAGCCTTGCAAGCCAGATGAGTCTTGGGAGTTGATCACACTGACTTAATCACACTGCAAGATACATCTGGCTACCCTTTAGAGTATACAAAATGGCTTCCATTCATTCTCTATGGATCTGCTCAGTGGCACAGTGAAGCAAGAGAGAGCTGTTCCTGGGTGTTGCCATACATCCATTTCCAGTTTGTCCCGTCTTGCGCATTAGCTGGCTATCAAGTATGACATCGTAACCTGTTGTAGATGTCACAACTGTGACGGGGAGAACGCTAGGCAATTTATATAATCTAAAGCTGTTTGACATATTAACTTATTGTAGAATTCAGTAGACTTATTATTCTACGTATGTACGTGTGTGATAAACAGAGTTGTTATTATATGTATGTGTGTGATAAACAGAGTTGTTATTATATGTATGTGCGTGATAAACAGTTGGTTGCTGAAGATATCAGGCTGCAGCATGACAGTACTGTTAATGGTGCTTGATCATGACGTATCACGAAAATAAAACTACATTTTCTATCGATGTGATTGACCTAAAAACAATCTGTCTCCAGAAAAAAATGTACACATGAAAGAACACATTGAGCCAAGTGTGACATCTGGAAGAAAATTATTAGAGGAGAAAATATCGTAAAACGGACAGTACGTCCGGCTGCAGTACCTCACATCTCCACTAGTTTTGGTGGTGTAGCAATATGAGGTGATTCCACTCTCATAAAATATAAGGTTACTAGAGTGTATAAACTCTTAACATAGGCTATCTCAGTATCATAGTATATGTGCTGTGTTTGTAATTCTAGCGTTGCGTTAAATTACCTCAGGGGCACCACCCTTGAAACAAGGGAAAGATAACCCACTATAAAAAATGAATCAGTCTTAATCTGAAGTTGCATGAATTCTTGACTCTTGGCAGTAGGGACTCTATATTTCATCATACACAAACTGCAAGGAGACAAATTCTTTATCAATAAACTCTTTATTGAACTACTACAGCGAGTACAATAATCATTATTCTATCTAACTAATAACATAAATGGAATAAATGAAATAAAAACAAACGAATAGTAAATGAATAATAACATATGGATAACAGATGAACATGGTATCATACGTACATTTAAATGACTGATTTCAGCAGGATTGATATCTTATATGATTGTCAAATCTGTCTAGAAAGGTTTCACTTTACCACTGAACACACACATTTAGCACACTCTTGGTTAGACAGCTGAGAGACGTAGAGGCGGAATCTTAACTCATGTGGATCGCAGACGTAACCTCTATTTTCACCCCAAAGATATGTCTACTGCACTGTATTTCCTAACAATTCCCTACAAAGTAGCAACACCACGGTTGGATGGAAATGTAAGTTGTCACCTGATGGGAACCGCAGGTTTTTGGCTCAGCAAGGGATCGGGTTGAGAAGTCGTCTGGCGGAAACACACGTGGCTGGCACTCGCCGTTGTTCAGAGCCCGGAAGGCCCTCACTTCTCTATGTATATGTAACAGTCTTTAAGCTTACTAGTGGATTTCACAAATAACGAACCTTCTAACAGATTCTTAGAGCTAAGAGTCCAGGTGTGCACTAGATTCTCAGAAATAATTATCTACCTGCCAAAAACAATCTTTGCACTTAGTTCAATTGATTGTGGGAGTTTCTTGGGGCGGAAAGGGGCGTCTTCGCACTATCTCTTCCTGCCTCTTTGAAACTCTCTGAGTTTATAACCAGAAGTCTATTTCTGTCTCGTTTACAAATTGTGTCCCTTACATTAACAATGTCTCAAACACACATTTGTAATTCTTATATTTAAATACAGTAGTTCATCATTTTATCTACATAGTGATTCTAAACATGCCTGTGTAGACGTTCCGCATTTTTAGTTACATTCTTCAATTTTATCCAATAATTCACTGGGTCATCAAAGTATCTTAAGACAATAAAACATGATTATCAAAGTATCTTAAAACAATACAACACGATTAAAGCAAAGGGAAAATGTTCTTACAACATATTAAACAGACACTTATAACAATTGGCAAGCACACAGAATGTTATATCTTTGTGTGCCAACGTACGAGAGGAATGTTCAGTTATCTGATTCTGTGATTTATGATCGCCCCTGAAGGGGTTTTATTGGCCTGTTGGGGAGCCCCTCCTTAGTGATACAACACATGTTCCTTCATTCTCTTGACTAAGGATTGGCAACACTGTATTGCACAGATTTAGCAAACATATTTCTATTTGTATATTTGTGCTATTCCTAGGCTCCTCAGTGAGAGGCTAGCCAGACGTATCTCGCAGTGTGATCAACTCACGGGAATTGTCTGGCTTGAAGGCTATGAAGAGGTGCAATTCGAGATACGAGCTGAGGTTAGAAAAGTAGATGTAGTGTTGACACATAGAACCAATTAATTAGCAGTTGATCAGAATGGGATCTGTAGAAGTAAATATACTATTTACTATTTTCCTTACTATTTCCTTTCCTTTTCTATTTGATATTTGTTAATCATTGTGTTATTTTATATTTTATATTTGTTAATCATTGTATGCATTGAATATATCTATACCACATTTATTTCTTACTCAAGAATCTCAGGTCAAGCCTATGTGTCAATCATTTACAACCCCTTTTCTTAGACACAGTTAGGACCATAAGATCATCCAGTACTTTACATGACCTCTTCTACTTAATTAGCGTGCTTGGGAAAGTGTTACTCTGTTCTTTCATGTATTGTTCTTGCCCATGCTTTTTGATGTAATTGTATGCATTGTTATCATAGTTTCAGTAGTATAAAACCCTTTGCTTCACAATCCTTGGGCAGTCCAGACACAACTTGTGTTTACCTTACTCCACGATCATGTAAATCTTAATAAATGTTCATTATAACCACCACTGAATCAGGACCTGAGTTAAAATGTCTTCCACTGATCTCCCTAGTTTATCAATTGCCTAAATCATTTGTATTCAGATTACAAAAATGTTGTAAAACTTTGACTTTTAATTAATTACATAATTCACAATACAGAACAGATATGATTCACTGAAAATGACTTTCTGAAGTGCGGTACACTGTGACCAAGTGTGATGTGCACAGGTATCGTGATGTGACTGACTGAATGTTCTCTTGACCGCGGCGCTGTAGCGATAGTGATGTGGCACAGAAAGAACCGAGGTGGCTTAATTCATTTGTTTTTGGAATTAGTCAAATTTTAATAAGCAACTTCACTAATACTTAACTAATGCTTTAGACAGAAATGGCAGTTTGGAAATGGGTCTATAATTGTTCAGAATGTAGCGATCAAGACGAGGCTCTTTAAGAAGAGGCTGGGTGAGAAAAGAGTTTGAAATGAGATGGAAATAACCAGCGGCCAATTAGCTGTTAATAACAGAATATTAAGGCAAATAGTTACCATGACCTTTATAATACCTTATCGGTGACATGATGAGAATTGTGTATGAGATACAGTCTTCAGACGGGTCTGTGCTGAAATTTGTACAAAATAACATCTAGGAGAGGTCAATCGAAAACCATTCAAATTCTGTTGATGCGATCTGTTTTCCTATATTCCAAATTTTGTTGATAAAATCAAAAACAGCAGCAATTAGGTGCCTACGTGTTAATAAACATCACCTCAAATCAAATATACAAGTCATCTATTTTCGTTCAAAGTTTGTTGTCTTGAGATTCTCCACCGCATTCCACGCTAGACTTTCCCCAATAGATAAGCAGTACAGTTCATTCAAAAATGTTCAGATGTACTTGCAAGGGTAGAGATCGTCAAACGTGACCGCATGTAATCACACGAGATCTTAGCAGGAGAACATTTTTTAATGTAAAGTGGGATTAATACCAGGTATGAGGATTCTAAGATTTGTAACCCAGATCTTTGATTTTCCTCCTTGGAGAGACGTTGAGTGGGAGAGTTATTTTTGCATAACATTTTTGAGATTCGAGCTAGATCAAATCAGTGGGGGCATAGCTACTGCACAATAAAGGCGAAGGCATGCAGATTTGATTGTGGCACAATAGGTTCAATTCCATGATGATTGAAAGTCAAACCCTATTGACCTCAATTGTGCAGATGCCTCCCTCTTCCATACAGCCCCTTGTCATTCCAGAGAATGAAAACATTGAAATCCCCAAGAAAAATGACATTGCTGTACCTAGCCATTTTCAATTAGAAGAGATCAGTCAAAGTCGAACATTAAATTATCATTGTTTGATCATATACCAAGACATAACATATAT
The DNA here is from genome assembly GCA_900302305.1 of Polymixia japonica. NCBI lineage: Eukaryota > Metazoa > Chordata > Actinopteri > Polymixiiformes > Polymixiidae > Polymixia > Polymixia japonica. Next base: position 9,581 of record OMKK01087994.1, read on the forward strand.
TAAAGTATTAGAAAGTCAAAAGAAGATACTGTTTTACTATACTCAAATGATAAAGTATTGGCCTTATGCTCATGAATAATATCTGCGCCACCACCATGACCAGTAATTTTGGATTTCAGAATAGATATTAGATGGAGCGGCTTCATTAAGATAATACAATTCATTAGAATACGGTCAAGTCTTTGTCAGCACAAGGAATATCTATCAGGAATAATTAAATCATGACATGAAGGATGTCATGAAAGATGCAGTACTTACAGTATTTTTCAATGATCTGAGATTAAGACGACATGCAAACATAAAACTGTTACTTTTTTATGACATGACATAAACAGTTTAACCTTGATCCATTAATATATTTATGATTAAAATAATTATGATTATGATTAAAAGAGTTTTATTAACGCCAAAGGGATGACTAAAGAGACAGCCTACAGTATTAGAGTGCAGCTCTCTCACGTGGCAATGGTGCACACACACACACACACACACACACACACACAAAGACACACGGACCGTTGCTTTAGTGATAAACTGAAGTCTGACCGTTTCATTGAACTGGCTATAGAAGTTGCTCAAAGCATGTTCCCACCAGCCGCGAGAGTTAAATACAGATGAACATTTCAGACCAGAGCGTTTCATCCAAATTCAAGGACAACAGTCAATGTATTAATGACTGACTTCACTGCGTCTGACTCCATCGTCGCCAGCATGAAAGGAAAAAAAAAATCTGAATGCGGAAACGATCACAAAAAAGGTAGAATGCTTTGAACAATAATGTACATTGACATTTTTTATTTATTTATTTATTCCTTTATTTTGAAAACTCAGAACAGAGCAGCCAGAGTAGAAATGTAGCAACATGTGACTGGATTAAACCATGAAGGAAGATGGGGAGTGTTCCCTTTGAAGTTTCATTCTAATTTATTTATTTTAATATTAACAATTATAGGAGTTGTAAATTGTACATTGTAAATAAATAAGAGAATGGTTGATTATAATATTTAGCAACCCTCCACTTACATTTTTATTGCTTTCAGGGGAACTAAGGTCTCTTTCAGGGGAGTTAAGGTCTCTTTCAGGGGAGTTAAGGTCTCTTTCAGGGGAGCTAAGGTCTCTCTCAGGGGAGCTAAGGTCTCTTTCAGGGGAGCTAAGGTCTCTTTCAGGGGAGCTAAGGTCTCTTTCAGGGGAGCTAAGGTCTCTTTCAGGGGAGCTAAGGTCTCTTTCAGGGGAGCTAAGGTCTCTTTCAAGGGAGCTAAGGTCTCTTTCAGGGGAGCTAAGGTCTCTTTCAGGGGAGCTCATCTCCCCCATAATTTTAACCCTGGCTGAAGCAATTATAAAGGAGAGACAATGGCAGTATTTCCAACAGAAATAAATAAGGCCATCCACCTTTTGCAGTTATTTTATTGAGAGCATTCTCTCATGTTCATGTATCTTCTGTGTTTATGTGTATGTACATTATATGTTACGTGTTTCCAGAGTGACCTTGGCATGAATTATAGCGCAAAAAAAACAGGTGGAAAAAGCAATTTTGTTAATTCAGACAGGAACATTCGTCATAAAGTTTGTACCGTTTATTGCAGCAAAACGGTTGGCGGTATATGTTCACATATGTTCCTCTCTTCAAAATAAGCATAGGTTTTCAGGTTGTCTTTATCAACCATCTCCACCACAACAATACGTAATCTGTCTGATAATGGCAGACTGTCCCAACAACCAGACTTCCTCAGACTGCCATCTGACCATCTGATTGGCTGCAGATCACTGCTCCTCGAGGCAGACCTGCTTCAACCTGTTTCAACCTGTTTCAACCTGTTTCAACTAGCACTAGAGGTGTCACCTTCAACTCAGTGAGACTTATTCACCGCTTGCAGTAAAA
>OMKK01087995.1:0-11781 GCA_900302305.1 Polymixia japonica
TGTAGCAGTGTAAGGCATGGTGGATTTACTAGGGGTGTTGTATGTATTTTACATCGGTACAGGTTTCAGTCGAGATCTTTTAACAACATCAAATCTTTCTCATTTCCCTTTCTCTCCATTTTCTCCATCTTTCTCTAGGTATGGTTACTTTGGCCGGGACAAGCCTGAGGTGGTTCAGTTGATGTTTTGTAATGTGTCTGGATGTCTAACAGATGGACAGACCTTTGTTTCTTTATCTGGGGAGGAGATGGTGTCCGTCAACAACAGAGACGCCATGGGCCTCCGCATGCTGAAGAGAGAAGGAGTGGAGGTATGTTTTGTTTTTGTTCGTTTTGTTTTTTAAACTCTGCACTAGACGCCAACATGAACAACCCCATTACCCTACAAGCAAAAACTAGAAAAACCTAGAGAGAGTCCTAATTTCATTGAATCACAATGCTAATGGAACGTTGTGTCCCAAATTTGAGTTTACATTTTGCACTATGATGTTGTGACTCTTGTTGCATATATGTTCCCTGCTTCCTTTCTTCTTTATATCTTGTTTTTGTTTAGTTTAAGCGGTAACATTGATTTGCCCAATTATCACTACTTATATTGGAGGTGGGGGACATAGCGCTTTCCTCCCCAGTAGTATAACCAACACATCAACTCCCTGCCCTCCCTGCATCCTCCACCAGGTGGTACTGTTGACCTCCAGTGAAGATCACATGACCAAAGAGTTGTCTGACAAACTGGCCCAGCGAATGGGCTGCCAGGTCAGGAAGACTGGAGTGGACCTGCTGGGTGAGGTGAAGAAGATGACAGATGACAGGGGTCTGGACTGGAAGGAGGTGGCTTACATGGGTAAATACATTTGTCACACGTGAATATGAGGCAAAAGGAAAGACCTTAAGATTTAGATTGAGTCTTATCCACAATAAACCACGCTGGGGGTGGGGGCGACAGCAGCCTTGTGATTGGTTAAGGGTAACCTGATGCAAATTTTCCCCAAGTATAGTGCCGCCCAAACAAGGTGACCAGGAGATCAGTATGTGGATATCCTAAAGCAATTATTTCCATACTTTGTATATGCATATTGTATGTCCAAGACCCAAATTAACCGGATTAGAAGGCAATCGCGCATATGTGTTCCCTGGGGCTTCAGTGTTAATGAGCATCGGACAGTGATGCGTAATATCGCAAATAAAATATTACAGACAGTGGCCAAAGCTTCTTCGATCTAGGTAAACCTACGTGTTCAAATAGGGTCCATTTCACTCAGTTGTCTTTAGTCTTATTCGATCGATGAGCAATTAATTCAAATGGTCGTTAATAGTGATATTATATGTATTTAACATGTAATCAACAAGTTACTGGATAAATGCAGGATTTTTTTAAAGGTTTTTTTCTGGAGTAGTTGTTAATCTACCATGATGTTATGTCCCAGTTTATAACATGCAATTACGCTTTTCAAGAGTTTCAGAGTTTGTCTGTTGACGCACAGACATCTCCATCTAGTCTAAAGGTAATAACAGCATCATTTCTCTGAAGCCGTTCCGATGCATGGTGTCTTTAAAAAAACCAAAAACACTGTTTATACTTTTCTGGTTAACAGCTGTTGTTATAGATGATTCAAGTCACCATTCAGTCCACAGGCGTATGAAAGTGCAATGCTTTCAGCTCATCCATAGCACATTCACACCATGTGATTCATACAACAATAACATCCATAAATATGAATTCCCTAACTAAACTTCCCTGAATGAATTCCCTAACTCATCGTTTTCATCACACTATTGTTCTGAAAGCACTTGGGTGATTATATACATATGAATTAAGTTTTTAATTCATATATACAAAGACTGTCTGTATTTACTTTCCAAGGTGATTTTCTTTTTTTATAACTGTAAAGTCAACGAGGTAGTACTCACAACATTTGAGTGCTGTGGAGAGAACAGCAGTGTATCACTACGCACTGGAGCCTGGAACACCAACATAGCATCATGAAAATTCCCCTTTTGTACAGGTTGCTTTCACCTGTGTCTTGTCATAATCATTCAATCAAATGCCTACTAGCAGGGATACAACATGGCAGCTGCAACATGACTGCTAATTGGTGCTGTAACATGAAAGGCCCGCCCCCGTCGTTATGTCCGGCTTACATGGAGAACAAAAGCAAAAAGTGGTGACGAGGATCATTTGAACCAAACAAAACGTCAAAATCACTCATGTGGACCTTTAAGTGAAAGCAAAGGATCATTAAAAAAAGATAAATGACTAATCTCTCTCTCTCTCTCGCCCTTCTCCTTTCCTTGTGTGCCTTTGTTATCTCTATATCTATCCATTCCTCTTTCCCCCTCTTCCCAAAACGCTCTTCTCTCAGGTAACGATGAACCAGACGTTGAGTGTCTAAACCTGGCAGGTTTGAGCGCCGTACCTCGAGATGCACCAGTGATAGCAATCAATGCTGCAAAATACACCTGCCGCAGTACAGGGGGTATGGGAGCCGTCAGGGAGTTCACTGAACACATCCTTCTGCTCAAAAAGAAGGCCAAGTCTCAGATGGAACAAGACCGTATCAACCGACAGAACTTCTAATTTCAAATCTACAGGGAAAGGATTGTGTATAACTGTGGACAATACTATGATGCATTCTCTTTGAGTAATGAAAATTATATTACAATACTAGTTAGTTATAATAATTCCATTTACAGTCCAATACTTCCACTTGTGTTTACATGCACCAGGTATTTCAGACAGAATAAATAGAATATTTTGACTAAAATAAGCAAGGTGTTTACACGCCTTGCTTATAGTAAACCCATATTGTGAACTCTCATAATTATGACCTGATAATTATAATTATGACCTTATTTATATAACTTTTTAAGCAATGTTACCCAAGAGGGTACTGTTTACTGTTATTATTGGCATGACAGTGATGGAATGGTGAAGGAACAAGGCGCTTGCGATTATATAGTGGTTACCAACAAACAATACATAATTAAAATATATGGGGTTTTATATATTACGCTTAGTACCTGGAAACAATCAGTTGCATCCATAGATTGCTATGCAATGAAAACTTCAGCAAAGGGCAAACCTTAGTAATGACCTAGCAATGGAGAAGCTTTCTAGTCCCAGCACACAAAACTGCTTTGCTAGCTCAATCTTGTAGCTAACTATATTTGCGGAAAAAATCATTTTAGCAACTGTGTCTGCAAATTTCACATGACTTTTTAAGCTAGTGGTATGGTGTCCCTGGGTCAGAGTGGGAAGATGGCATAACTGAACAATGTAAAGCAATTTAAAGCTGTTGTTTTCATGAGCCCTGATCAGTACTTTGCTGATTTTTAAGGCATCCTGACAACCCATGTGTGGAGTCTGTTGACGTCTCAGTCTGTTAGTTACAGCCTGTCTTTCGAATAAAGACAGGCTGTAAACAGACCTACACAGCCATATAATCAGAAGCAGATATGCCACCAAAAGTAATGATTTCGAGACTGTGATGTAACTGGAAATAATAATAAAATGCAAGCCTAATAATGAAATATTAAAGTATATGTGAACACACTCATGAGGACTGACTTATTTGTCCGTTAGTCCACTTTTGGGTTCACATAGGGCTTTTTCACACCTATAGTTACCTTGCTTTGGTCCGAACCAAATACAATGTTGCATCTTTTAGTTTGGTATGGTTCAGCCTTTTTGTAAGCGAACCACAATTTGTAAACAAGTCCAAGTGTATACTAAGGTTGTTTGTTTATTGGATAATTCCACCCACTGCATAATCTTGAAAAATGCTAAAAAGTGAGAAAGGGGCTGAGAGGGCTGTGAGATAGCCACGCACAAATTAATTTGAATATAACAGATGGAAATAAAAAGCTGGGAAATAAATGTGGCATTATGAAATAAAAATCCCCTGAAATAAATAAAAGTAGTCCTTTGAAAAACGCCATTTTGAAATACTTGAACAATTTATTTATTCATTTAACTATATTGACTCATTTATATATTTATATTTACATGTATTTATATATGTATCGCCTCGTTTATTTATTTCATAGGCATATTTATTTATTTAATATTGACTTAAATTGCATTCCATAGGAAATATGCCGTGATCACGTTGAAAATGAAGCTCGGTAAAAACAAACTCTTGACATCCACCAAGGAGAAGATGGAGAATTAGCTACTTTCCTTTTTTTATATGTCCATTAGTCAAATCATTTAGGCACTATTGCATTTCATTTTATATAAGGTAAGCTTTTGAAATATAACATTATAGTCTTTTGTTCACTGAACTGTGGTTTAAAGGTTTATGGCCTCATAAATGGAATAGTCATGGATGTATTGGTTATAGCACTGGTTCTCAAACTATGGTACGGACTCCTTCCAGTGGAACACAGAGGAATAGAAAACGTGTCCAGGATTCCATCCCGCGTTACACCCGCAGCCAAAACACAGGAAGCTTCATATAACGAACTCTGTATACCTAGTTACCAACATGCTGGCACACTTTTAGCATTATTTGTATTTAGCATAAACATTATACAGTTGTTATTTTTAATGTTCTGTGTGTGTGTGTGTGAGTGTGTGTGTGTGTGATGAGCTGCCCCTTGTGTATGAGAGTTGTGTGGAAGAGTTTCAGTGGCAGTTCTAGTGCAACAGTGTGATTATTCACACGCTACTGTGTTTTATAGTCATAATGGTCATAATGGTGGTACTCGGAGAGCCAAATATTTTCTGAGGTGGTACAATGTTTGAAAGCCAGTGTGTTAATAGTATTTGAGTGATGTGTTGTGGTGTTAGTCACAGTGACGAGGGGCGGGGGGGATTTCCACTGTTTAGCAACACTAAGCACTACGAGCCCTAGAAACTCGTAGTATGTAGGAACAGGACAGATGTGTTGAGATGGACTCTTCTACTTATCTTTACGACGTGCCGCCGAATCTAATCCAAACATTTTGTAAAATAATCGACAGCGGCGACGACAGATTTGGATGGCGTGGATTAGGTGAGAAAAGTACTTTATGTCATCGTGGTATAGGTTTGCTAGATAAGATAGGAAGCGTGTGAATCTATAGCCTGCTTATTAAACCAAGTGCCTTTTTCTTCAGCTGCTCGTATTTTGCCGAGCTGGTCCGAGGTGCGTCGCACTGAGAGGCTGGAAGCGATGGGTAAGAGTCCCACCCGGGAGATCCTGTGGTCGTGGGCCCAGCAGAACAACACAGTGGCAGATCTCATCAGGGTCTTGGAGGATATGGGTCATAACAGGGCGCTGCAGCTTTTCCTACCTCTCCACGGTATCTATCCTCTATACCAATTGAACCAATTGAACCTCTATCCTAAAAAACATTTTGGTGCAAACTCTTTAGACCTGTTAAAAGATGTACCACGGTTGTATGCTCATTGAAGACTTTGGTAATGCTTGCATTTCAGAGTCAACTTCAGCCTCCAGTGATGAACTTCCAAAGTTATCAGAACCTTATCTCTCTGAGGTATGCAAGGTAAAATAAAAGTATTTGGTTGATTTGTTTAATTTGTTAAATCCAAGCACAAGACGTGTAACTAATAATAGTCAATTAAAATGATGTCATTTTTTTCTAACAAGGAACGCCTTCACCAAGAGGAGAGTCCCTCTAAGCAGGCATTAAGTTATGGTAAGTTGTAAAACATTATTGACCATGTCTCTCATAAATAGAAAAACACTGAAATTGAAAAATGAACAGGATGAGGATGTGTGAATTTGTATGGAAGTATGGGTACTGAAGGACTCCATGAAGAAGAATTTTTCTCTATTCCAGGTAACATTTGTGTTATGATATCAGGGGAAAAAGAGAGACATCGGATCACTTACCAAGACATCATAGAAGGAACCAGAAACTTTCATCATGAAATGAAAATTGCAGAAGGAAAGTTTTCAGACGTATACAGAGGACAAACAGGAAACGAAACCTTTGTGGTTAAGCTTTTTAAACAGGTACGCCTACGAGTGATTGTTATTTTTGAAAAAGGGAAGTTAAAATATACGAGTTGATCTGATTTAGAGATAGAATATACTCAGATGTCACATATTTCATGTACTACAGGTAAACAATGGCTCGTGGAAGAAGATGTGGGAACTATTCAGAAGAGAGATGGAAGTCCATCATTTGTATGTATAACTTCCCTCCTCAAATTCCTGTATTTAGCTTGTAGACTGCACCCAATATCTAAAGCTGCATTGTGCAATATGTTTAATGTTAAAATCACGTGGAAAAAAATGTGTGCTGTGCAAAGGTTCAGTGAAATATGATGCAACAAGTGTCTGCCACTTCAGGTCGGCCAGTTTGTTGATATTCCCTCTTTTCTAAACCAGCTTGTGTCTAAACTCAGAATCTGTTCACCTGTAGCATGTGAGGTTTTTTGATGGACTGGGAGAGGAACAGCAAAGAGGTGCGGAATATCGCGCAATGCAGCTTTAATTAATTGTTTTGTATTCCAGATACCAGCATCCAAACATCTTAGACTTGTTGGGTTGCTTCTCTGATGAGGGAAGTTATTGTCTGGTCTATCCCTACCTGTCAAATGGATCCCTTCATCACAGACTACATGATCAGGTGAGCATGTTGTTTTGTTTTTCAGTTGTCGGAGTTGGAAATCATTTACCACTACTACGTCACATGTCTTTGTCTTGTGCATTAGGATCATTTTTGTGTTTAGGGTTTCTGTACCAAGCCTTGGCAAAGTTATTAAAATATGTTTCAGATGTTAATAACAATAGAAAAAAGATGAGATGATTTTAATTTACAGTGATATTGTAGTTAGATAGTTTTGCACATACCGCTAGGAGTTCATGAATGGTCAATCGCCAAAATTATCCATAGTGGTTCATCATCTAAAATTGATCCTTGTAACACATTTGCAAAGAACAAACACAAAACACAGTTAATATAATATCATTATATGCCCTGGAACTATGTTCTCAAGGAGTAATTCTGCCTGCCATTCAGGATTTCATAGTTGCAGTTAGCAATATTGAGAGCTTGGTGAAAATATATTGAAAGCTGGGGGGGGAATCCTTAATGTTGGAGGTTGACTGCTCCAGAATTTCTATGGAAGTGTGCAAACCAAAGTCTACAAGAGTAAAGCATGTTCTTTAAGTATTTGAATAATATGAAGTTCCGCTACTTTAAACAATTTAAAAAAGATGTTTTCGGCCTAGTTGTGTGACATGTTTATTATTCTGCAGGGCGTTAAGTACCCTCTCTCTTGGCGCGAGCGTCTGGACATCATCAAAGGAACAGCAAAAGCAATCCACCACCTGCATGTGGCACAGCCATGCCCAGTCATCTGTGGCAACATCTCCAGGTACTATCGAGCAAAAAAACACTATCTCCCTTCCCAAATATAAATAGAAGATCATTTCAGGGATAGAATAGTGCCGCCGTAAAAGAAGCAGATGTGATCCTTTTGAATGAAACATTCATGTCCAGAATTGGTGTGGCCCCAACAATTAGAAGTAGATTGCCTCACTGTGTGTCACTCTGTGTGTGTATGTGTATGTAAAGCGACCTTGGGTACTCAGAAAGGCGCTATATAAAATAAAGGCATTATTATTATTATTAGAAGTATATTGTGACTCCAGTGTCTCCACTACAAGGAAATGTCCTGCTCTTTATTTAAAGAAGAAACTAGCTTATTATCACAGCTCACAGTACAGACCTGCAAGAGAATGACTCAGAATGAGAAGAGGCTGACTAGCATCTGCAACACTGATGTCCTGATTTGCTATTGTTTGGGGATTTTTAAATGAAACAACACAGACAAATTAAACCACAATTGTATTTAAACTACATTCGAGACCCGTGGGAGTCCCACATTTTTGCCGAACTCTAGCTCACAGTTAACCGAGTATCTTGGCTTCTCTGTGCAGTGGCAATATACTACTGGATGGTAACCTGCACCCTAAGATATCCAACTTTGGAACGGCCCGACTCAGGCCACACTCATCCAATCAGAGCTGTACCATCACCCTGAATACCGGCTTCCATAGCAACCTGGGATACCTACCTGAGGAGTACATTCGTGATGGCAAGCTGTCTTTTAGCCTGGATGTTTACAGCTTTGGAATGGTGATTAAAACAGCACTGCTACTGCTCTCTCTCAGAGTCAAATTGATCACACCATTTCTATTCCTGTTATTTAAATGTTATTTGCTCTTAGGTTATAATGGAAACAATCACAGGACGTAAGGTTATAGAGGAAACACCTAAACATACACCACTGGTGAGTATAGGTCATGAGATGTATAGGTCATTACTGCTACACATGAATTATCACTGTAGTTGAAACTATAACCTCATGATGTTGATAATCTATCTCTCTATGTATATCTGTCTCTTTCTTTTTCAGAGAAATGTTTTGGCTGATGAGATGGAGGACAGTGGAAGTGTGGACTCTTGCCTGCAGTTCCTGGATCAGGGAGCTGGCCCTTGGCCCCATGCCGTGTCCCTCCACCTGCTCCGCCTGGCCCTGGAGTGTACAGCTAGTCGCCACAAGAGTAGACCCAGCATGGAGAATGTGAGTGAGGCTGGGAACAGAGCAATAAAATGCTCCTATATAGGCCCTGCCACATATGTTTATTGCTTTCAAAATAACTACTTGACATAAGCGCAGAGGTTGATATTGATTTAGGATGTGTCAGTAAAGGGTGTTGTATTTGTTGTTGCCTCAAGGTGCTGCAAGTATTAAGCCAGCTACTTCCTCTGCCCAGCTGCCCACCTAATGACGAACCACACACCCTTAGAGCCTTTCTCCATGAGGATCGTGGCCCTGACCCTTTTGCACCTGTGGAGGATGATGAGCAGCACAGCTACCCTTTGTCTAACCCACCAGCTCCAGCCCCAGACCAAAGCAAGGCGGGGCCTTGCGAGTGCAGCCAGTCAGAAGTAACCTTCCTGAGCAGTGGTGCGGAGCCACACGTGACTAATGAGAAGTCTGGGCAGCTATCACAGGAAGCAGCCGTTCAACGCCTGCAGGCGGAAGAGGAGGCGGTGGACCTGTACAACAGCTGGCCCGTGCAGTGCAGCTGTCCGGCTGAGGTCGATGGACTGGTCTGCGAGGACTGCAGGGCCAACGGCTTCACTCCCCATCAGTCACACATACCTCACAGTGGGTTGGGATTTTCTTTTGTCAAATAAGTAGCTTTTGGGAAACATTATATAAACTCTTGTAAGAGTCAATGTTACCTCTTAATATTATTTAGCAGTGGTGCAATGGAGTATTTTTAGTTTTGATTTCACATTGTCCGTTTTTGTCATAGTTATGGTTCTACTGCAGGTTGCGGTGCTAAAAATGTTTTTCTTTGGTTACTTAATCGTAATAAGACGTTAGTACTAAACATTAGCCAAAATATATATTATACATTTTGTCTAACAATGGTGGTAATATTTGCTGTGGTGCTGCACCGCTGCTGAATGAATATAGAGGAAATGCTGAGAGAGTAGAAACTATGTTAGTGCAATCTGTACACAATACTAGCACGGTCAGTATAAAATGTATAACATTTAACATTTGTTAGCCCATAATGTGTGAACTGTAGGATTATTTCCCATTTGAAAATCGGTGTTAAGACCAGTAATTAGGCTTAGTATTAATTGTTCTGCCCTTTGTTTCAGGTGATGTCAGCTGCCCCTCTTGGAGTATTGTGGAAACCCCAGCAAAAGAAAGACTGAGGAACAAGCTTGATGATTACCATAGAGGCCTGCTCAAAACAGGGGAACTCCTCTCTATGGCGCAACAGCTGCACGTGGGCAAAGCAGAAGGATGATCTTCCTATTCTAAAATACTGACATGTCTTGTCACAAGCTATTACTGTGGGCTGGCATATAATGCTGACCAAAGGGGTTAAAAGAGTGAGTCCAATTGAGATGGGAGAGGTCTGTGCTTAGACAAGTGGCATTATAATTCTCCATTGATTTGGTAGTTTGAAAAGGAGCTTTTGTTAGATATTTTTTATTTATAATGACGATTATTGGTTTATTGTGTTGAGACAGTTCATAAAACTTTGTTTAGTTAAAGTCTACGAAGTGTATTAATCACCACAAAGAGAGTATCAAAGACAGTATGAAAGAAAGAAATATTGTTAGTCTATGAAGTGTATTAATCAACATAAAAAGACTATGAATCTATGAAAGGTATTATGAAAGAAAGGAATACAGTTAAAGTCTATGAAGTGCACCATGAAAGAGCATGAATTAATGTCTATGACGTGTAAGATGACACAGTCCAGCTCTTACGTTGGGTAAGAAATAATAATAGCGGTGACTCAACTGTAGTCAGACACAGCTGTAAGAGACCAGGCTGATGAGCAGCCTGACAAACAGATGCACTAACACTGTGTTAGATCTCTTACAGTGGAACTGGGTCCTGACACAGTCACACAGTCACACAGTCACACCGAGACAGACAGAGCAGAGAAGAGCAGAGCTGCTCTATTCTTTAACAGTTTCAAGGTGCTCAGTCTTTTGCAGAACAGAGCAGTGCAGAGCGGCTCTATTCAGTCTCTGGTGTTTCTGGCTATGTGTGTTTATGTATGACTGTGTGTCTAGAAAAATCCCCAGATTTGTATAATTTAAAGTGGAATTACATTAATATTTTAAGTTATTGCAAAATATTAGAAATGAAAAAGCTATAAAAACTCTAGATATATGTGAAGCCTTGTGTTTTTTAATTTAATATATGTCACATGTACCCAATGTTCAAGAGTATTTGTACCTTGTTTGTTTGTTTATTCATTAATTACATATTTACATTTTATGTAGCATTTGAAAAATTGTATATGTGCTCAATAAAACAAACAAACAAAACAAAACAGTCGTGCTAGTATATCCACACCTTCCAGATTACAGCTGCTGCATCGCTACAGGATTCCCCTAACCCAATGTTAATATTAATACTATTAATACATTAATATAACCTCAGTGTTAATGCGGGAACAGCAGACTGTTTCCATGAAGTCACTGGCCCTCATCATTACCAAGCCAGTTGTTTGGGTTTGTTTGGTAGTTTGGCTATGCTCAACCTCAGCTTTTAACAAAGTAAACTCGTCTTTTTTACGCAATACTTTACCGATCGTATTGCTATGTAGGTAATTATAAGCCTCTGTGCTTTTGTTATGTCCCTCACCATCAACGCCCTCACTAAGAATCACTGTTTCATACGAGGCAGCTACTTATTCGAATTTTCATTCTACACTTAAATGATTCACCAATTATGTTATTTGGCCTGTAGATGTCACTGTTTAGTCTTTTCTTTAATTACTAACCTGTAATGAATACTGCAAACGTCCTCAGTCCCCATAGAGAGTTGGACCTGTATCCTTGGCCCTGTAGCAGTTACAGCACTTTGCTGTGGTAGTTTGACAAGATGTCAGAGTTTATCAGTAGTCTGTCAAAGTTAAGTCAGCCTGGTTCACTTCCCTACACAGCAGCCACATACTTCTGTTTAGAAACACAGTGCAACTCTGACTGGCAACCAGACTCAGTCACTACCATGCAAGCAGGTTAACCATACAACACCACACAGTTACTGTCATGAAATTAAATTAGAAATAGCGTACAGGGCAAGTTATTTTAAATCTTTTATTTTAAAAATGAAAAGAACATGAAGTGAATGAAATACAAAAATGATGAATGGCATGTAATGTTAGACTAGCTGAGTTCGCCATAATGTTACCTGTAGAATACATGTGAAGTAGACTACAAACAAGACTAATTAGCTTGCTGTCTATATAGACAAAATTCATGAACAAGCACA
>OMKK01088000.1:0-10821 GCA_900302305.1 Polymixia japonica
GCTGATGAAACACTAGACTTGATCCATCAATCCGCCCCAGAGAACGACAAACACACACACACACACACACACACACACACACACACACACGGGCACGCACCAGTAACGCCGGTTTGTTGCTATGCTGCTTTTCTCTCGTTCCGTCCTCCGTTTTGTCACGAGACCCCCAGCCGTCTCTCGGTGTCCTCGTGGATCTCGGTTCCTCTACGGGCACGCGCCACCGGCTCCGCTGCACGCAACGTTCACGGGCGCGAGACGTGCAGCATGGCCGCTGCGGCAGCAGAGAGAGAGAAGAGAGAGACACACCGACCTGCAGCCCGTTACGACGTGATGATGATGATGATGATGATGATGCCTTCAAGTCGCGTCGGTTACATCGCGCGTGATCGAGCCAACAACGTCGAGCTGTGACGTCAGAGGGGCGGTCCGTGTGCGCGTGTGGGTGCGGTTTTATATTGGCTCAAAAACTTTATGAAACATGAATTCATCTCCTCTTCAGTGTGACTGAAGGGAAGCAGCGCGGTGCTTCTGCTAATTAAATAAAAAGCGTCCATCTTGGTTTCATGTAGAACCTCTTGAGACGCGCAGCAGGTCGTAGGTCTACGTACCAACAGTGACGTCATGAGTAGGATCAGCTCCGCCAGCAGGTGTTTTCATCCCGCCTCCCGCATATTGAGACCACGTCCCGCATTTTGATTGGCTCTAGTTTTCCAAAAGTCAAACCACTGCAGGACAGACGCTTTTCTAAAATCGGTCTTTTATCCAATGACTGTGAAGAAAGCAGGGAAGGCTGTCATCACTGGTCTGTGTCTGATGTCAATCAAACTGCGCACACGTGGGTCAAGTGCAGGTTAACCTGTCACCGTCTTTGCTGCCTAAGCTCCGCCCATCGGGGGAAACTGCAATTTATATACAGTATAGATAAACGAGTCTAAATAGATAAACATTATATCAACATTTTACACTACCTCTCAGTATTGGTAACGTGTCCCACATTGTCCCACACAAACATACTCTTTGTCCCACATTTGGGTTGTTGGGATCTGGTCTCCCTAGTGAGCAGCCAACCAGAAACATCACGTTCACTACACCCGGAAGAGAGGAGGAGAGGAGGAGGAGGAGGAGAGGAGGAGGTAGATCTGGCTAATAATTAATTATTCTCCATTAGTGGTCTAAATATTTGATGTAGTGGGCGTGGCAGGCTGGTCATTATGGGTGTGTCCAGAAGAGTAGCACCTGTCAAGCCAGAAGATGGACAGCTGTCACTTGACCCATAAACACCTCAAAAAACTGCCTTTTCTTCCTTTGCCCTATCTATCTATCTGTCTGTCTGTCTATCTATCTATCTATCTATCTGTCTGTCTGTCTATCTATCTATCTATCATCTATCTATCTATCTATCTATCTATCTATCTATCATCTAGATAAATCTAAATAAAGTCATCAATGAATCTGAATGAATTTGCAGCCAAGGTATAAAGATCTCACAATATTACAACTTTGTCCTTTTATTATGTAGATAATGTTGAAGACAACATACATGATTTCAGTAGAAATACAGTAGTAAGGTGTTTCAACCACCTAATCTAAATGTGTATAATCACATCAGCGACAGCCCTCTTACCAAGCAACACATAAGAATATTCATAGAAAAACAATGAAGCATGACTAACTAACTGAACTAGTTGAAATACAAGTGTTGATTATGGGTCATAAATACTGAAATTAAATGGTTTATGATTCCTTGTGCCTTTATGGAGCAAAAGTTAATTTCTTGCATTCTTCAGGCATGCTGCAGGCTGCAAGGTGACCAGCGGTCCTGTTCTGTGGGGTCCTTCAGGCATGCTGCAGGCTGCAAGGTGACCACCGGTCCTGTTCTGTGGGGTCCTTCAGGCATGCTGCAGGCTGCAAGGTGACCAGCGGTCCTGTTCTGTGGGGTCCTTCAGGCATGCTGCAGGCTGCAAGGTGACCAGCAGTCCTGTTCTGTGGGGTCCTTCAGGCAGGGCCCATAGGCCACGCAGCAGAGAACCAGCAGCCACGCAAACCCTCTGCCACGACATTTTCCCCATGACTTTTATAATGGAGAGGGACAAGGGCGGTGTCAAAGGTCAGGTGTCTCTGACTGTAACTTGTCTCTTACTGGTCAATTTGAATTAGAATGCATGGTTCTAATTCATAGATAGAAGCATTACATGTCAGCATGTTTAAACGTCCTGATGCTTTTGAGAAATAAAACATACACTAAACATGACAGATCTTATATATAAGGTTATTTATCTGAAAGAAGTACATTTCCTATAGTTAAAATCAGACTTAAGTCATAACATGCAAAAAGAAACTAACAAGGATGACCTCACCATCACCATGACAACACGACGATGACCCCACTCCAAGACCAGTAGAAACCTCGGTGTGACTCTATCCGCATCCTATGACGACATATCAGCGCCAAAATCAAACGAGATCCACGTGCGCAGATGTAGAGGCCGAGCGCACAACCATTGTTCACCTGCTCGCTCGCGGTTTTACTTTTTGCCAGTAAGTGGGCGGAGCAAGTCGCCACTGTATACCTAAATATAACTGGTTACAGTCCTCGTCGTTTTTGATTAGCCGTTGTCTTTGTATCGGAGCAAGTAAACAACTTTAGCTTCTCTTTTTTTGCCCTTATTTGTGACTCTCCTAACACTTAGTATACAGATTTATCTTATTTTGCTATTTTATATTTTTTGTCTATACCTACTACGTAGTTGATGCTTGACATGTCTCAAGAATTTCACTGCTCAGAATGACCCTGTGTTATAATGAGCACATGACAATAAACACTTTGACTTGACTTTGACTTAACACCAGATTTTCCATAGGATCATATTGCCCGAGCCAGGCGGCCATACTGCCCGGACGGAAAGATGAAAACAACCGGGCATGGTCATCTTTTCTGCCTATCTGTGATTCCTCCATAGTTTCTACATAGTTTACGTGGTTGTTTAGTTAAGATGTTGTGATCAACAGTGTCAAAGGAGCAATATGGACAAGCAGAACTCAGATAGATACACTATAAGATGATTTGTGATACTGAGAAGCTGTCTCTGTACAACGTTTTGAACATAAACCAGATGGGAATCTTTTCAATAAATCGTTGTTATGGTAGCTGACACAGAGACACCGTGGCCTGAGGCTGAACCTCCACCCCGGCGTGGAGCGGCTCTGTGAAGTCGGTCTTGTACGTGTGCAGGTGGTTCAGGGAGTCGGAGGAGACCCTGTAGAAGGACAGAGCGCCAGCAGGCCAGTCCAGATACACTCCTACACGTCCGATACGCCAACCAAGAGACGGCACGTCCACTTTGTTGTTGTCGTGGAGAAGGTGATAGCCCTCCTTTGAACACACCAAAACCCAGGACTTGTCGTTGCTTCCCAGCCTGCCGGCCTCTGCGCTCCCCTTTGTGTCGATTCCTCTGTACGTCATCCCAATGTTCGACAGTCCAACCACCTCAGCCTCCCAGTAACAGCGCCCAGTCAGGCCCTCTCTGCCCAGCACCAGTGTCCAGGAGTCAAGCCTTTCTTGGTGATCAGGCTCCTCTTCCACCCATGTCACCTTTCTGTTCCCCTCAGACAGACGGAGGTTCTTGTGCGCTGTGTTTGGATCCAGGGTGAGTTCACACGCATCTGTAAAAATATTCGTTTATAATCATATATTGCAATTTCCACAGTTAATAATCGTAGAATTCTGCCACACAAAAACCTTTTATTTAATTTCATTCACCTAGAATGTCAACTGTAGTTGAAAATAGTTAAGATGTTTATCTAAAATTCAAAAAACACAATACAAAAAATGTCTCAATCTTCTAACTCTAAATAATCTCTCCTAACAATCATGATTATAAAACCAAAATGACAATATCTAGAGAAATAATGGGGGTTATCCTTCTACCCATGAGCCCTCAGCCCTAGTTTCTACAGACACTTACATTTATTAAAGCCTGGTTGCATCCGCAGACTTCCACCATATTCAACACTGTGGAGAAAAAATATGTTTTAAACATTCAAGTCAAGAAAAATCAAATAACACATTCCACTGACAGCACTGACGTACTGTAAATGCATTGATATAACGTATGCCATTATCTATTCATCATTATCTAGTGTACCCCTAACCCTAGCAGTGTTAAGACAAGATAAGATAAGATATGTCTTTATTTATTAAATTCACTTTGTTTACAGCAGCGGTACAAAGAACATTCAACAACAAACAAACAAACAGTGCATATGGAAGCAAAATATATAAAAATGTGACGGATATTTACAAGGCATAGTACAGGTAAGATATAAAAATTGAGCATACTTGTATATTTACATGTCCACCGGTTGAGGATTAGTGTGGAGGATTAGGATTAGGTTAGTGCCTTGCTCTACCTATTGAGCTACACAGGGAATAGAACCCCTAACCCTGGCATCGTTAGTGCCTTGCTCTACCCATTGAGCTACAGAGGGAATAGAACCCCTAACCCTGGCAGTGTTAGTGCCTTGCTCTCCCCATTGAGCTACAAAGGCAATGGTTACATAGGAAATCCATTGATTTCAAATAAATCTGAATTATTCAATAATAATCTAAATTAATGTGTATGAAAGCGTATGAAAATGGTAATGAAACTTACTTGAGGTTGAGTTCACAGCGTGGGTCATTCATGATCTTAGAAAACTGCTTCTCTCCTGAGTCTCCTAGGTGATTGTAGCTCAGGTCCAGTTCTCTCAGATGGGAGGGGTTGTAGCTCAGAGCTGAGGCCAGAAAAGCACAGCCTTCCTCTGTGACCATACAGCCTGACAACCTGAATAAACACGGTTGTTTTTATAAAAATGTTTTCCAGACACATCACTTACATCAGAATTTCTATATATTCTTTGATAAATGAAGATAAATGCTCAGTATTCTTATCAAGGCAAGTTATTTTATAGAGCAAGATGAAACGAATGCCACTGTGTTTTACAGACAGAGAAGATCACAAAGACAGATAAAATAGTATAGTAGCACTATAGCATAGTATAGTAGTATAATAGTATAGCATAGTAGAGGGATTGGATTAAGATTGGGATTAGGAGGGGAGAAGGTAGAATGGCTCAGAGAGATAATGTGCATACTGTATCTGATCTACCTTATCACCTCTCTTTCTCTCCCTCTCTGTTCTCCTTCTCTGTTCCTTTCATGTCAATATTAGGGATGCCATTAACATGTAGCCAGATCAAAGTCCTGCTTGA
The DNA here is from genome assembly GCA_900302305.1 of Polymixia japonica. NCBI lineage: Eukaryota > Metazoa > Chordata > Actinopteri > Polymixiiformes > Polymixiidae > Polymixia > Polymixia japonica. The sequence goes on from OMKK01088000.1 coordinate 5,251, forward strand.
TAACCCAACAACCAAAATAAAGGCAACACTTGAGTAAATAAGAGATAGAAAGTGTATTGAAGGCAGAGATTGATATCAATTTTATCTCTCTGCGTCCAATACAAAGATAGCTCCGGGTACATGCTAACCTAGCTTAGCATAAAGACTGGATGCAGGTGGGTAATGTAGCCCTGCACCATCAAAAGTGAATAAATGCACCTTCCAACAACAAAGCTGTCTTAATTACATGTTGTGTCTTGTATATTTAACACATGTAGAAATAAAAGTGTAAAAATGAGACGTTGTTGTTTTCGAAGCAATTAGCGTCTGGGCCTATTTCTTGTCTTGTCACTTGGTGTAGTGATTGTACACAATGAGCGTAGTGATCACTAACGGAGCTATCTTTGTACTGGATGCACAGAGATAAAAATTGATATCAATCTCTTTGTCTGACTCTGGGTAAGACAGCAAATAAGTTTATTTCCCAAAATGTTGCCGTGTTTCTTTAAGTCAGTAATCACCATAAGGCAGCCTACCACCAATATAGACAAAAATCAGTTATATTTCACAAAAAACATGAACGTATGCTTTTCACCCTTACAATATCCTTAAAACAGTTTGATAATACTTAGTTTGATTAATACTATAAAGTTATTCAATGAAGATTTATGTGGTAATAAATAAAGGTGGTAATAAAATCAAAGAGGTGGTAAATTGAGTTTAGGTGGGTTTATCCTCCAGTACATCCCTGCTACTAATGCAGGTAGTAACTAAGAATTAGTGCACCAGTTGTAGTTGTTAGCAGGATTCTCCACTAGATGTCGCTATAGATCCATAGAAATCTAGAAGCATCACTGCAGCAGCTGATCAATTTATTGAAAGTTACCTAGCGTGGCTACAACATTTTACACATTTTACAATTCAATAACAGTTTCTGTGTGTGTACTCTGAACACAAAAGAACTATATAGAATAAAGGAAAGAGGTTCTTAATCTCAACTAGCAAAATAAACAAACTAAAAACCTGAGAGTCTTCAGTCTGCAGTGAGGGCTCTCCAGTCCAGCGCAGAGCAGCATCACTCCTGAGTCCTTCAGGTCGTTGTTGCTCAGGTCCAGCTCTCTCAGAGGAGAGTGGGGGAACTGGAGAGCGAAGGCCAGGTGCTTGACCCAATCTGCAGTGAGTCTGCAGTCAACTAGTCTATGAACAGGGTTGGACAAAGAGGTTATAGTGTAGTCATGGTGAAAACCAAAATCGGTAACTGTAGATAGATACATAGATTAAGTTACTATGACACGGGTTGTTCTTTCTTCGTCACTTTCATCTATTAGACATGATCATTGATCATGATCTGATCTACTGTCGGCATGATGTTGGCTTTATGGACTAATCGTTCCATCTTCCCCCTCCACAGGGAGATCAGTGGTAAGTGGAGCACTCGCTGAGGCTTGCACAAGGGCACTTTGGCCACGAGGGCACTTGGGGTCATAAAGGATTGAATCTGGGACCATTTCCCAGATCAATTTCTCTGACTACTAGGCCACTGTGGTTGCCCTTTGACCCTTCACCACTTGTAATATTGGTAATCCAGGGATTTAAGAGTAGTTTACTGTTACTGTTACTGTCACTTATTATAAGTCTCTCTGGATAAGTATATGTCAGCGTGATTCCTACAATGTAAGTGTAGATAATATATTTTAATGAATCGGTTAAACTTACAAGGCCTTTTTGCTGCACTTCACAGCTGGTATCAGTCTCATTCTGCCTGCCTCTGATGTGTTGTAAGACTTCAGGTCGAACACATCCAGATCATTCTCCGATACCTGCAGCATGTAGGCCAGTGCGGAGCAGTGCACGGGTGTCAGCTCTGTTTCGGAGTGATTCATCAAATATTCCTGTATCTCGTTTTTCACCTTGTGGTCTCTCATCTCGACCATGGCCTGGAAGATGTTGATGTACCTGTCTGGTAAGAGAGACTTTCTTCGGATGGTTTTAAGGTAAGTCAGGATTTTCTTGGTGGTATCAGAGCTTGGTTCTGGGGCTGTCAGTAGGCCCCGCAGAACTTTCCAATTGGACTCAACCACGAGGCCGAGGAGGAAACGCAGGAAGAAGTCCAGGTGTCCGTTCTTGTTCTCCAACACCTTGTCCACAGTCATCTTCAGGAGATCCAGCAACGTGCATTCTTGCTTTTGTCCGAGGAAAGAAAACAGTGGTTCTATATTGTTGTTGGTAAAACAATTATATACGTATAGTGCTCCAAAGAACTCTTGGATGGTCAGGTGCACAAAGCAGAAGACCTTTTTCTGGGAAAAGATTTGTTCTTCCTTAAAGATGGTGGCGTAAAACCCAGAATAGACCGATGCTTCTGTGACATCAATGCCGGACTCATTCAGGTCTTCCTCATAGAAGATGAGGTTGTTCCTCTCCAGGTGTTCAAATGCAAGCTTCCCGAGTTTCAGAAGAAACTCTCTGTGTTTCTCCAGGAGCATCACTGTGTTTTGTTCCATCTTCTTGTCAAACTTCCTGCATCTTTGTTTGGTCTGGACGAGCAGGAAGTGTGCCATCATTTCCGTTAGAGTTTGAGGGGTTTCAGTGCCCTCGTCTCCTCCAAATGTTTCCTGAAACAGTTGGGCAGAAATCCAGCAGAAGATGGGGATATGACACATGATGTGGAGGCTCTGCGAAGACTTTATGTGGGAGATGATCCTGTCAGCAAGGCTCGAGTCATGCCTGAATCTTCTCCTGAAGTACTCCTCCTTCTGTGGGTCGGTGAACCCCTGCATCTCAGTAACCATGTCAACACACTCTGGAGGGATCTGATTGACTGCTGCAGGCCTTGAGGTTATCCAGAGGCGAGCAGACGGCAGCAGGTTACCCTGGATGAGGTTTACCAGCAGCATTTCCACCGATGTTTCCTTGGTAACAGAGGTTACTATCTCCATGTTGTAAAAGTCTAGCGAAAGTCTGCTTTCATCTAGACCATCCAGGATCACCACTATGTTGGCCTTGGCATAAACCTCTGTATCGTTCAGACTGCGTAGCACAGGGTGGAATTCAACGAGGAGCTCGTGCAAACTGTTCCTCTTTCTACTTAAATTCACCTCTCGGAAAGCCAGGTTGAAAACGAAGTCGACATCATGGTTTTCCTCCCCATTGGCCCAGTCAAGAATGAACTTCTGCACAGTAAATGATTTTCCGATGCCCGCGATGCCATTCGTCAGGACAGTTTTCTGGGGTTTCTTCTGGTCAGTCGAAGGTTTGAAGATGTCACTGAGTTTGACTAAAGTCTCGGACGATGTTGTCCTTCTCAGTTTGCGTTCTATTTGCCTGCTTTCATGTTGTGTCCATATTTCTTCACTCACTCCAATTTTCATGCAGGAAAATGTGTAGATGAGGTTCAGCTGACTCTGTTGGACACCGTTACCTTCAAATGTGAAGGTGAACTTCTTTCTCATTGCAGTTTTCAACCTCTCATTCAGTTTCACGATGTCCCCTGAATCAAGCATTAGAATAAGATTCTTTATGACACATTTCTAAACAATAACAACTTTAAAGGGGACATAGCCTATGTTTATCAGTGTATCTGCATAAGTACTTGTTGTCATTAAAACATGTTTGTGTAATTTTTACTTGATATTTAAATCGATTGAAAGTATTGACTATTGAAATTGTTGTGTGTCTTTCAATGAACAGGCTGGAACTTTATCACTAATCATTTCATCACTTTTTTCTCCTATGTAAATATGAAATTGAAAAGATTCCTGCATCTGCAATCCTGCAATCCAATTTTTATAAGCAGGTGTTTCTACTATGTGACTATGATATTTAAAGATTGTGTTTCTATATGTAGAGAATATGCCTCTTAAAACCTTTTCTTTTGGATTGGTTGACTCACCAATAGGTTAGCTTGTCTCTCTGTAACAATTATAGAAAGATGAGAGCTGTCATTGCTCTTTGTAATAGTTCAGCAAGTCATTATGTTGGAAAAACATTCAATCTCTGCCACAGAGGTTTTGTTTAATTAATGAAGTCAAAAACGTCTCTTTTAAGATAATACATCAGTTTTATCTAGTCAAATCTTTTCTGATAAAGTTTAAAAAAGATATTGATTTGCTTTGTGCTTTCTGTGATTCACACACCGAGAAAGTTACTGAGACATTTATTTTGGAATGTATTCATAAACTATGGAAAGATATTTGTAGATTTGTGATGATTAATATTCTTTGTAATGTTCAACTTTGTATGGAATTTTTTTTTGTTGTGTTTGGTGTAGAACACATCAAAAAAAATATTTCTGAATTAACCTTATTTTACTTCTAGCAAAGTATTATATTGATAAATTCAAGGTCATTAAAACAAAGCCTCTTCTTCAGATTTTTAAAAAGCAGTTGTACATTAAAACTGTAACCTCCTTAATTAAAAAATAAATATGCTGTGAAAACTGTTACTATGCAATCTCTTTACATGTTTATTATTACTTATTTTATTTTTTTATTTTTTGTATTTATATGTAATTATTATTAATTTAATTAATGTAAATCGGTCTTTAGTTCACGTGTTGGAATGTATTTTATATGCAATTTTAAAAAACAGTCTTCAGTCTATGCTGGCTCCTATCTCCCTTTGTGCCAACTGTCAAACTGTCCAACGGTCAAACTGTCAAACTGTCATCCACTTCCTTCACCCTCTACCTCACCTGTCAGACTAAACCAGCTGTATCAGGCTTCAACCAGACTCAGCACTGTAAACGTCCTTTATAACAATATAGTAATTAAACTTTATAACTATAACTACTGCCTCTGGTACTGTTACCTCTTCTACTACTATTACTAACAAAAACAACAACAACAACAATAATAACACAAATTAATAATAATAATGAATAATGCATAAGATGATCAAACAAAACTGAAGCTAAATAGTTTCCACTACCTGTGTCTGTGTGTCGGTGATCTTTTCTGGGTTTCTTTCCATAGAGAAGTTGGGCGTGGTCCCCTGCAGACCAGGTGCTGTCCGGCCCCAGTCCAGGGTCCGGATCCATCACAACATCCACACACCTGGACAGCTCCAAAGGCCTAATGTAGAAGAATGTACAACAGACTATACATATCACTACATATAGACAGCAGACTATACATATCACTACATATAGACAGTAGACTATACATATCACTACATATAGACAGTAGACTATACATATCTCTACATACAGACAGTAGACTATACATATCTCTACATATAGACAGTAGACTATACATATCACTACATATAGACAGTAGACTATACATATCTCTACATATAGACAGTAGACTATACATATCACTACATATAGACAGTAGACTATACATATCTCTACATATAGACAGTAGACTATACATATCTCTACATATAGACAGTAGACTATACATATCTCTACATATAGACAGTAGACTATACATATCACTACATATAGACAGTAGACTATACATATCTCTACATATAGACAGTAGACTATACATATCACTACATATAGGCAGTAGACTATACATATCACTACATATAGACAGTAGACTATACATATCTCTACATATAGACAGTAGACTATACATATCACTA
>OMKK01088019.1:0-16282 GCA_900302305.1 Polymixia japonica
TGGTGATTTGTACGTGTTAATATTCATTAGAAGCTTTTTCGTATCCTCAGTACTTATTGTAAAGCATTCTGTTTGTTGAACTTCCACCTTTGGCAAATCTGGAGCCTCCCCCCCGGTTCATTCACAAACACACTGCTAAAACAATCTGACAATATCTCTGCTTTCTCAGTATCACTCTCTGTTTTTGCGGACTTAGTGTCTTTTTGGTTAGTATACAAGTCTCCTATTGATGTTTTTATTTTCGTCCTTTTGTTTATATAGTTCCAGATAACCTTTGGTTTTAGCTTAGATTGTCTTGCCAAGTCTATTTCATACGTTTTTCTTAGATGCCGTGTTCTCATTCTCACAATGTTACTAACTCTCCTATACTCCTGTTGAACTTCTGGGTTTTTACTTCTTATAGCCTTCCTTGCCAATTTATTTTTTTCTATAATTTTGCTTCTTGTAATATCATCTAAGATGAAGTTGTGTTTTTTATTCTGATGCTTAGTCTTCCTGGCTGGCACATACTTATCTTCTATCTCGCCCAACTTGTCCTTAATTAGTCGCCATTTGGTTTCGACAGCAACATTTGAGAGGTACTTTGACCAATCAAAGCTTTCCTGCTCTCTCCTCGCTGCCTCATAGTTCCCCTTATTGTAGTTTTTTCTTACAGGTTCATTTCTCAAGGTGTTTGTATAACAGATTGCCTTAAACAACAGGACACAGTGATCACTTTTACCCAAAGGGCCTAAATACTGAATGTTGTCAATCATGTTACCCACATTTGTAACTATAAGGTCCAGCACATGTGGTAAATCATCACCCCTCCATCTTGTTGGTTCCAGTACATGTTGAAACAGCAGTGCGTTTTGTATACAGTCCAGAAAGCTATTGTCCAATGCTGTGTGGCTATTCCCTTTAGTGTCAATTAAATTCCAATCTATATTTGGCAGGTTGAAGTCACCCATGATTAACTTATACACATGCTTTTTAGTTGACACCTCCTCCATTAAAAGCAAAAGGTTGTCGTTATTACTCTCTGATCCACTAGGAGACCTGTAGACTAGACCCACCATCTAAGACTCTTGGTTATTACATTTAATCTCCACAAAAATATTTTCTTGGAACTCTGTCATTATTGTGATTTCTTTAGCTTCCAATGATTTGTGGACGTACAACAATAAACCTCTACCTGTATCGTTATCAATATTCCTTGAAAAAATATTATAACAATCTATCATCCAAATTAAATTCTACTGGGCTCATGTTATGTATCCGTTTTTTTGACTTAACTTCAGTGATTCCTATAATATGAATAAGTGGGAGTAATTTCAAACGGGCTATGAATTCGTGTATTTTGTTGTGGAACTGGTCTGCATTGTATACAGACACATGACACTATCTAAGGGCGGAGGTTTGCTGACCTCTTGTGGCTTATGGGGGACATGTTTATGGTCTTGGGGATTCTCACCACTCGCCTAGCCCAGGGGGGGCCACGGACTTTGTAGATGAAATCCCCCGTTGATATCCGCTGCTTCTCCTTCGCCTCTTCATACAGCTCCTTTTCTTTCTCTCTCTCAGTCTTTGTGAGGTCATTTGCAATTCTTACGTTTGTAAACTTGTCCGTTTGATGTAGTGCAGAGATCTTCCTGAACAAGTTTGTTTTTAGCTCCATTCTCTGCAGAGTGACATGTTAACACTGTACATATTAAAGTCATTATGCTATTTTATATTATTTGAATTCATTCAGAGTAGGCCTGTTTGGCTCAAAGATAACAGTTCTGTCTTGTAACTTTCTAAATCTGAAAAAATCGTCTTACAAAAGTTGAATAGTTTATTTACAAATTAGAAAAGAAATCTAGATCTACATGTTCACACTGAATGTGACTTGATGTCTGAGATCACACATTGTTAACGTGTTGTTGGCGTGTTAAAAATCATGTATTTTTGAACTGCTCGGCTTTCCATAAATGTCTGCGTGTTAACACGTATTATAATGTCGTGTAAACACGAAAGACTTTATTTGCTTAAATGGCCTTACACATTTTTTGTCACGTGGTCCATTTTGTCCTGTTAAGTCGCATTTTCCCAGACGATTTTGGCCCCATCGGCTTTCCATAGCTTTGGCAGATGCCACCTTACGCGTCTGGAGTTGGTTTAGCCCATGGATGTATTAGCCCCACCCCAAGCTGTCCGTTTCGCCTTATGTTTGGCTGTTGCTGTTGTGTATCCCTCGTGAGACGAAGAAGCCTGGGAACGAGGTTTAGAACGAGGTTAAGCTGTTGCGTTCCATACACTGCTTCTAATTGGTATGGCTAGCTGTCAGTCAGCTAGCTGAGTCTATTTAGTTTAGCTTGGTTTATTATCGGATCAAGCCTGCTCACTGACAGATTAAACTTGGGTTCTGGTGGACAAGATATCGGTGCCTATATTGTGCACGGACCTTTTGCTATTTTAGGTGGAATTGCAAGTTAGGTCTCTAGATAGTTAACCAGTTAAGCAAACACCAGCAGCAGCTTCATTATTTTTGCAGCTCATTGTTTTTATCAAAGCACGAAAACTAAGGATTTCCGAAATGTCTTCAGACGAAGACAGGGCCAAGGAAATTTTGAAGGGCTTCAAACTGTATCCTTTTTTCTGTGGATGAACTTTAATATAGTTTGGATAGTGATAACCAGTTGTCTTGTTTGTTACTGGTTAGCAAGATGACTATAAAAGCTAATTGAAATTACGGTAAGTGTGCTCGATTAACTGATGTTAACAAGCAACGTGTTAACACGTTATAACGAGTCTGTTGGCTGACCAACGTTGTTCACCGGTCATTTGTTAGCTAGCTAATGGTGTTGTGTCGGGTCTGATCTTGTAAAATGTAGCCATGTTACTATTTGATGTACCAGGCCTTATCTTAGGGCTAACTTACTTGGCTAATTAACATGCCAATGAGAACAGCGGCATACAAGCCAGCTATAACGATGGACGTATTGTTAGAGCTTTCAGTACAAGCTTGTCATTAATGGCGATATTTGGTTTTGCCGATGCATCATGTTGCTAGATACCGACTGTTTTTAGTCGCATTCTTAGTTTATGTCAGTCGGCTTTAGAAATGTTACGAGTGTCATTATTTGGTTTTGCTGCAGGTGCACGTTGCCTCATGCTAGCTTCACTACAGCCACGCCGATGTCTGGGCTGCTGACTAGAAAAGGAACATTGCGCCCAAATCACTGTTGACGGGTCTCTATTGAAGTAGTTAATATTTCAAGTGGATATATATTCTGATAGACTGATAATTACTTTATAAAGCTCTAGCTGGTGTCTTTCCCATATTACTGAACAAATGCACAGGTTCCTAACAGATCTGTCTGCGTCTTGCACAACAAATAGAATTTTAAAGGCGTTATCAGTATAGTCACTCTAGCGTTGTTGAGGTGAACTACAATAGCGATCATTATGGACGTGATATTTAGACTGAATATTACAAACATTATTTGTACAATTACTGTAATGAAATTAAAACTGGAAATTTATATTGTCATAGTATCTAGTTAGTGGGGTAATGACACCAGAAATCAAATTCATAATATATTGTGAAGTCACAGAAAGGTAATGAATAAATGTGCGATATGGACATGACATAAGTGGACAAGCATCTGAGGGTGAGTATACCTGTTAAATCATTTCTGTGAATGTTTCAGTTTCAATTAAAAAACATTGACATTTGAATTGAAAGCTTTGCCCTACATAGAAATTCCAAAAAATCAGATTAATTAATAACTATATCACTCATTCCTTTCAAGGAAAATATGTTGTGATCTGTCACTCTGTGGGTAATTTAACTCTTTCGCTATTCAAAATGTGTATGAAACGCTAGTTATTACCTGCACGATTAAATGCACGTCATAAAGAGTAGATAATTGGCAAAAACATTTTTTTATTTAGTAGACATTTTGAAGTTAAATCTAATACGACTCTTACAGCTGCACCCCGCTCATGATTTTGAAATGTTTAACGGTGCTATTGACAACATTCAGCCACTAGATGTCGCACTCCCCTCCTCCCTTCCATTGCATTCATGTCACAACATCGCTGTTGCTCAAAACACATGACCCCTCAAGTGGTTGCCGGTTCATAGTTTAATAATCGAGTGGAGTGAGACGTCAAGTGATGGCAAGTGATGGATCTTTTGTGGTAGAGTAATGAATTAATTTTGTAACATGTAGTTATACATTAGCTATAGATTTAGGTTACTTTGTGTGGTGGTGTTCAATTCAATTCAATTCAATTCAAAAAACTTTATTTGTCCCCGGGGTTGCAAGATTCATGTAATGTAATCTATGGTAATCTTAGGATATAGCTGTCTAGCTTTAAGTAATGTTTAGCTTGTCATCTAAGCAGTGGTGTAGTGCAGGGTATAGGTATATAGCGTATGCCTACTTATTTTTCAGTCGGCATTGTGTATACTCCCCTCTGGTACACATCTTCATTATACATTGTTTGAGGGAACTAAGACGTTAGGAAACTGGACGCAACTGTCACTAATACTAATGTAGCTCCTCAGGGATTTAAGATGTTATTTTTCTAATTTTGACAATCTAACCGGTGACAACACATTAGTTAAGGTTGTAAGGAATATGGCTGTTGGTAGTTGTTGATTTTGTCTAAATATGCCAAATTGTAATTTTAGGGGTTATTTTTGTTCAGATGATTAAGCTAAGCTAGTTAATAGCTAACTGGCAACTACTAAGACCCTTTAGCCGATGACACAGAGATACCATGTGATACCAATGTCGTTATACTATTGGCTCATAAGTTTTGTTAGAAGCAGGAACCAAACTTCTGACACAGAGATAAACAAAACATTCATTTTGCACCCGACAACATTTTTTAAATGATTAATTCACAATCATAATATTTTTTTTAGGTAAAGCAATACTTGTATTCCTTACCTGTCTAAAAGCTCTGGATGTATTTTTGTTTTTTAAATTATTAATGTACATAAACATGTTATCAATAGGACCCTTAACAAACATGATAGGAATAAATCTATCCTGGACTGGGGGACTCAGCCTGTTTCCGAGGCTGGGCATGATCAGTACTGATGCTTAGGTTGGGCAGTCTGACTCTCTTTGACACATTTTGGACAGGTTCTCTTTGATCTCCAAGATGAGAGATGGCTGTACAAGGCGCAGGTGTTTGTGTCGGGGATTGAGTGCACTAGCAACTTCAAAACGTCTACTAAAAAAAACAATGCAATCGCCAATTCAATGTTTATTATCAGCTGAAGTTAATTAAATCAAGCTTTAGCCTATGTTACAAGCCAATTGCCAAAGCTCTGATAATATTTCAATTAAATGCACTGTACACAATACAATGTTTTGACTATTCAAATAAATAATCTTGTATGTAAGAATCTTACATGTACAGAGGGGTCCAAAAGTCTGAATCCACTACCAAGATCTGTATGTTTTCATCATTCACCAAAAATGAACAAAATATTAACTCAGTTGATATATCTAAAGCAAGACAACATACTTTTTACTAACACAAGTCAAAACCTTTTGCTAATATTAACAGAATGTCCAAATTTCTCAATATTCAGTACGTACACTTTGCCTTAAAGGAATTGGCCAGTGTACAAGACCCCAGGTTAATTGTTGACATTGTCGTGATGTAAATCCACCATGATTTTTGTTCAACCCATCCCCACTCACGGTGGATTGCACGTTCCAAAATTGGGTTGTCCTGTGATGTTACAGTAGTTTCGCCTTTTCCCTTTCCAAATGTTCCCATATATGTTTAATGGGGTTAAGTTCTGGTGACTGTGGAGGGAAAGTCATACAAGTCAACATTCCTTGCTCTTGGACTTCAAATAGTCCTGGCAAAGCTTTGATGTGTGTTTGGGGTTATTGTCCTGCTGGAAAGGAGACGGCTGCATGAACAGTTAATGAGAGCTTCCAAGATTACAAAGCACGTATATCTTTGCTCCAAGGTAAGCAACTAACGTTAGCCTAGCCTAACCTTACCAATGTTACCTAACATTACAAAACTAGCTGCACAAGGGTAGCCAGTTGATTAGTACTACGTCAACATTATATAGCTTTAAATGGTCTAACAACCTTGTAAGCTGCTGATGACGAGCTGTGTTTGCTCCTTAGCCATAGGTACCCCTTGCTAGCTTTAGTATAGCTACTGTTAGTGTTAATTATATCCAGTGGGGGATATAGTAAATTGCACTTTATACATTTGTAAATCACTCTATCTTAGCTAAGGCCTACACTGCAGTACTGCTCCAGGCAGTGCCAAAAGTTCTGCGGTCAAAGACGACGAGGAACTACATTTGCAACTACATTTTTCAAGTAATAAGCAATCGACCGTGCAGGGAGATACTATACAGTTGTTTGGCAACAGCAGAATGACATTTTAGTAGTTACATTACCTTTATTATTTCCTGACAGCAGACGTTTTCCGCTTCAGTCTTTTAGCGCATTTCCCACACGTACACCAAACAGAGACGTCCTGCTGTAAACTTTGTTGCTGCAGATGTTTGTGCTGTCCACTATATCTCTAATCGGATTTGGGCTTGAACATGTACAGTTGGATTTGGGAAGTTGACAATTTCCAATCAAGACTGAAATTATATGTTTTAGGTTTACAGTTTCACTTTTAAACGCTGGCAAGAGGATGTTGGCCAATCAGAAGAAAGTGGGCTTATAGGGAGGGGGGAGACAGGAGCTAATACAGCTTGTTTCAGACAGAGGCTGAACAGAGGGGCTGCATAAAGGGCCAGTATAAGATAAATAAGTACTTTTCTGAACTGTAAATCAAGCTACTCTAGTGGAGTCCCAGGATAAACATGAAGACCTGAAATTAGCAAAATATGACCCCTTTAAGACCTGCCTCAATTTGACCATATTGTCAACATGGATGAAATTTACACACATACAAAAAACATCTGTTGTAACTTTCTACCAAATTTCAGCTCTTTTGCTCAATCCCTTCTGTATTAAGTTTTTTTTTTTTAGATTTTTATTGTTTTTTACAGTGGCGATGACACCAAAATATACCAATATTATAAATGGCCCCTATTGATAATATTTTGATGTTATTTTAAATTTCAATCACTGAATATTGTTTGGTGGAAAATAATTATGAATAGTGCTTGGATTTAGATCCTTTAAAACACCAGTAACACCAGTACCATTTGTTCAATAACAAATTAGTCACTTTCACTTTTAGAATGGTTATGAAAAATGGCTTGCATATTTATATAAAATCTTATGTTTAAAATGAATCTAGGAAGCAACAATGATTATTATGCTTAAGTCATAAACAGTGCGTTTATAGTCTTTAGCAGATGGTCTGTACGGCCCTGTAGCACATAACACCGTCACGGTAGAGTGTTTTCTGATTCATAAACATGGATTACTGTTTAGGCAGTCGAAATATTACTGTGATTGCCGAAATAAATGTAAAATATTTTAAATACATATTTAATATTAAAATGTTTTTAAAATACGCCACATGGTGTCACACAATTTTGAAATTAATTGTAAAAAAACATGTGAACGTGTTTAATAATTTAGAAATACACCATTTGTAATTTGTAATTATCATTTTTCAGACATATTATAAATGCCAGTTCCCATCTATTTTTTATGTAGCCCCAACTTCAAAACATTGCTTAGTAGCTGTAGGAGTTCACGACAAAGAGGGTGATCTGTTGGAGGAGCCATGACGTTTTACTCCGAGATGACAATTTAGGTGTCACATACACAAGAAGGAGATTCAGGGTTGAACAGAGATACAATCTTACATCTTTGTCATGACTCAATGTCGCGACGCAGTTCCTATCTTGGTTAAGGTGACCAGTGTGTTACATTATTACGCAACTAGTTCATTTCAGCATAGCACTGGTCTGGGTTCAGGAGTGAATCGGTCTTCTGTATCTAGATACATATCACAATTTACAGCTGCAATGTTAAAGCAGACACGTCAACACATTTCATTCCCTAGATCTCCCGAAGCCATCCAAAAAACGCAACGCAATTTCTTAAGAATGTGCTTAAGAGCTATTGACTGTACCCATATCCCCATCATTCCACCGAAGGACAGTGAAGCAGCATTCAGAAACTGAAAATCATCCCACTCTAACAAATCTGTGATAAAAATTACTTTATTACTGATGTGCGTAAACTACCCTATTTCCTGCCACTACTCATTAATTCTGCAGCAGTCAGGTCTTCACCAGCTCTTTGACAGATGCATTATCTTTCCCAAATAATTTTGAACTACTTGCTACCATCTCCTCTCTTAAAATGTGCAGTTCTGCGGCCGAGAATCGTGGTTTTCTTTGGCGCTCTGCCATGGTTGATAGCTCTGCAGAGAATTGGCACACAGGAGCTAGCAATTGGTACCTACCTGTTAAATATGCAACACTTAATTGGCATAACAATTTAATTGGTTGTCGCCTGGAGTGCTGATCAGATTAACGCAACTGTAATCTGACATGTCACAGTAATCACTGCCATGCTACCTTTATGAATTGGTTCAAAATACCGGGCTGCTGATTTTCCCTGATGAAAAGCAGTTACTGTTACTGAGTTTTATGTATAACCCCCAATATGTTGTACAGGCACCAAGTACTGGTCCTTGAGACTAGCACGTGGCCATGAGAGTCTTCATGAAATTTATAAACGCATCATTCTCATCATCTGATAGTTCTACAATGTTGCCAGTGAACCTGTCCCTGTCACTGCCTGTCAAACATTTGGGGACACCTAGTTTTTAATAAATAAGCGTTTTCTTGGACATTAAAGACTAACTAGGTTCATTTTGAGAAAAACTATATCACACGTCTAAATATTTGTGACGATAACTCAAAAACAATTAAACTATACGTTCATCAAAAGACATCCCTTAGCAAATATAACTTGCACACATTTTCTTCATATAAACAGTCAGTTTTTCCAGGCATTCCTGAGATACTCTGCCACACCTCTTGCAGGACTTCCCAGAGGTTTGTGGAGCTGGTTGGACACCTCTCGAACCTTTTGATCCAACTCCTCCCAGAGCAGCTTGATTGGATCAGCTTGACTGGGCAGGCCATTCAATTACAGACGGCACCCCTCTGCCTCCTTCCTCTCCAAATATCTCTTGCACAGCTTTGAGGTGTGTTTCGGGTCGTTGTCTTGCTGGAATGTAAAGTAGGCCCCAATCAAATGCTATCCGGAGGCAATGGCGTGGCGTTGCAGAGTGGAATGGTAGCCATTGTGACTTCCTTGCACCCGATACAGATCGCCAACTTCTCCTGCTCCAAAACAGCCTCACACCATGACACTGCCTCCTCAGTGCTTGACAGTAGGCGTGAGGCTCTCTGGTAGCATGTTCTTTCCTGCTCAGTGTCTCACGTATGTAGCTTCGCCTGATTGACCCAAAAACTTGGACTTGTCTGTCCACTATTTTCCAGTCCTTTTCTGTCCAATCCTTGTGCTTCTTTGCCCACTGCAGCCATTTCCTTTTGTTAAATGCTTTTAGAAGTGGTCTCTTTCTTGACACCCTGCTCATCAGTCCAGCATACCTTGCATGTACCGTTGAATACATATGTCTGCTATCGGTTGAGGACAGGTTAAACAGCGAGCACAAAGGCTGGACAGTTTAATGTGTTTGTCCTCTGGTGGTGCATTTTGGCGTTCCACTTCTTTCTGTCCCTGTTGGAGCCAGTACTGTCTTTTCTCTAAAGGCAGTAGTAAACGCCATTTAAAGAAATCTTCAGTTTCTTAACTATTTGTCATTAAGAATGACCTTCATCTCTTAACACAACTACAGACTGATGTGTTTCAATACAATGTTGTTTAGATCTTGCCACTTTTCTTTGTAAAAACTGTGGTCTTTTTTACATTACAAAGAATTTCAATATGTGCTTTTAACATTAGTTAAAATAAAATAAAAAAATAAAATCATTATTTAGGCAACACATACTCTTCATACCAAGGAAGACACTTGGATGAACATGAATCTGACTTGCATAAATATACTCAGTATTAGTAAATAGCTGTTTTACATTAACAAAACCTTTGCAGGAATTATTTTCTTACTTAATTGAAAAGTAACAGAAAATCAAACATTACTCAGACAATTTATAAAAAGGCAAGGTGTCCACAAACTTTTGAAGGGCAGTGTACAAGCTATGTAAATCTCAATAAATCATGCATACTTTTTTTTAGTGATTCAACATTAGTTTTTAAATACAAGAATCAATGTCTAATATACTCTATATACAGCTAAAATAAGGAATTTGCTATTCTTGCCACTAAAAAAACAATAAAAATACAAAAAATAATTTAATACTGAAGAGACTGAGCAACAAAGTTGAAATTTAGTGGAATAATACAACAAAAGATGTTGGTTGATTTGTTTAAATTTCATCCATGTTGACTACATGGTCAAATTGAGGCAGGTCTTAATGGCTAATTTTAGCATTTTTCTATAAAATGCCTCCATCCACAGCTTTATAATGCATAGGACTCATGAATCTTTTGTAGTAGATCAAGCTATATACAAACATTATTAATCCCAAATGACAAGTCTATCTGTACACTACTCCAGAGTTTATGGCAGATCAAAATCTTGAACATCTTGATGGATCTTGTTGCAATGGATTTGCAACCAATGGATTTGCATTTTCAAATGCCTATAGCCCAGAGGGGTCAAGCGCAAGAGCGCATTTGCAGAAATTGAAAAAATTGCAACCAAATACCTTTTTATATACAAAATGTCAAGCTTCTAGGTTGTTATCAAGCTTTTATAATGAGGAAAATATTAATGACAGCTGCAAGTGCTAAAACGGAGTGTGGCACCCTAATTTGAATGGCGCATAACTCCAGAATGCCTTGGAGATGGGGTGGCTAAAATTTAGCATGTGGTCAAAAATCAGCCAAATCTGAGATGGTCACAGGAAGATTTCAGAAATCTATGTGATTTTGGAATGGAATGTCCCCATAGAATGTTTAAGAGACTGCTCAGCTATAAGCCATAACTAGCTCTTATCTCCATGAAATGTGGATCCCAAAACCTTTTGAGTCACTGGAGTTATTTTTACCAGTTGAACTCAATACTAAGATTGGCTAGTAGAAGTAGAACAACTAACTAGCCATAGTCAAAACTTACTAGCATGTGGATGGCTTCCCCCCATCACCCCTTTCTTAAATGAAACAAAGATGAAGCTTTGCATCCTGAAGGTGATGATGGACTCCCCTCTGATTAGCCTTGGATGATTTTAACAGGCATCACAGTATGTTGATGTTTTGAAGTCATTCTGTCTCCTTCTCTAGTCTGTCTTTACATAACCAGGTAGGAGAACCAAAATAGCCTCACTAATACCCTCTGGAATAAGCGGCACACCTGCACTGGAACCTCCCACTAGTACTCCTACTGCTATTAACTAATACTACTGCCACTAATGCTACTCTACATGTCACATGGGTAATGGTTACAACACTAGAACCAATAAGAAAATTACTAGACAACTTTTGAACTGTTTTTCAGAGTGCTGACGAGTCACCCCAATCCACCACATGTTCTAAGAGGTCTTTGTTATTTATGCAAAAAGCTACAGTTGACCTTTTAATTCTCAGCTGAGTTGTTACTGCTATTTACAGACAACTGTGGATACCAGTAGCTCTTACCTGCCCCAACCCCATTCTAACCCATTCTTTCTGACATTAGAGGGTATTGGATCAAAGACCTGTCTATCCATTTAACTACATGTATGTCTACCCGTTTGTCGCTGCCCACTCATAGATGCTTCCAGGTAGGTGTATGCGTGGGTATATGTGAGTGTGAATGTGACCTTCCTTGGTAAGGCCTGACCTGTTGCTCTAGCCTGGTAATGCCTAAATCCATGATTTACTGGGACAGGGATTTGCTGCCTTCTGGCCATGCAGCCCTGCTAAGGCTAATGCGAACACAGGCTTGTCATGATGTGTCCTGCAAGAAATCCATACTGCTAAGGCTAATACTGATGTTGGCTTTCTCTTAGTGATTTGTTATATTTGCTTATGTTTTTATTGTTTTCCAGCCTCACTTAGTACTGCTTAAGTCCTCCCACACTTAACAGACACAAGACACAGCAGTGAGTGCTGCTAATGTTGGTGTTGGCTAGCTGTGATGATTGTTGCAGTATATGGAAGCTGTTGGCACTGAGTGAAGCTATTGCTAACCAGCCATGCTACATGGAACAATATGCAACTGCCATATAACATAGCTAACCATGCTACATAGAACAATATACAACTGTCATATAGAGTAGCGAGACATGCCAAGTAGGCCTCTACAACATATGCAGGCCTGTTAAAGTAGCCATTGTACATGCTGGGTATAATGATATGAAACTTTCACGGTATGACAATCATACCATGATTTTCGATGTATGACGATATTGTAGTTTTTTTGTTCCCTCAGATTTTTTTTTTAAATTTATCAATTTATTGTATGATTCTTTACCATTTTTATGCTGTTGACTTCATGAACAAATAAACTGATACAAAAAAAGAATCTAAAAAGTTGTTGACAAAATGTTTAGCATTTTGACCCTAAGTGATCACTGCATTTTTATCCATTTAAATCAAGTTGCATGTATGTACTGTAAATAACTGCAAACTGAACTGTCAAATGTGTAGTACTGTACGATGCATGTAGATTTCCTTTCTAAGGAAGATTTTTATGCAAGAACACCAACATGTTCAGTTATTCAGGTCTTAGGCTTGAAGGGAAGGGTGATTGAATATGACCAGAAGAGCTGAACACTTGTTCAGAGGCAATACTTGTTGCAGGGATGCAAAGGACTGAACAGTTGAACAGCTTAGTTCAGTTGTTCTAACCTGGGATATAATTCATCATTGCAGACCGCGGAATCAGATTTGGGATTAGACATAACACGACTGTCACCAAAAATATTCCAACGTTGTGTTTTTGCCACTAATGGGAGGGAACCATCTGCACTTGCACATGCACAATGAAAACAAATGAATAGAAAGACCCTATGCTAAATTTACATGCAGCAATCGTTGAGTTTTACTGAATTAGCTTACTCCGTAGGTTAAAAGAAAATTTTATGATAATACGCTAAATATAGCAGCTATTCATAGTCAGTAATTAATTGAGGTAATGTTAAGGAACAGGAATGCAGTGGAGAATTTAAGGTTTTGAAAGGTTTTGGAAAGTTTTATTTCCTCCATGTTAGAACATGTTTATGGCATGTCATGCACAAATTAACAACATTAAAAAAACAAATACTAATTGGATCTTCAACATCAAGATTTATAGATATTTAGTTAGGGTAATGGCTAGAATATTTAAAGGGGACCTATTTTACTAATTTCAGGTCTTTGTGTTTATGCTGGGACTCCATTAGAGTAGCTTTGCATGATTCACAGTTCAAAAAAAGTTCTTATTTATCTTATACTACCTTTATGCAGCCCTTCTGTACCGTCAGTTATAGTTGATTGCTTGTTACTTGAAAAAACTTTGTTGTAAAAACGTGCATGCATCATCTTTACCTCATTATCTTTGACCAGGTCACTTTTGTCACTGCCTGGAGCAGATGACCATATAAAGAAATCTGTCCTGAGTTGACGTTCAGAGAAGTCTGAAGCCTAAGCTTTTTGCTCACAGGGATTAGTTTATAATTCGTTTAGCTCATTATTTGAACCGTTGGCCATGTTTAATATGAACGTCTGACATTGTAACATTATACTGTATATATGACAGAAAATAAGGAAAAGCATAATACATCCCCTTTAATTACGTATAGAATAAACTTTTTGTGACATCAACTATGATAGACAGTTTATGATACTATTTCATATTCATATTTCAATAGTACAGTATACTGTCATACCAGTATAGAGTGCAAGGATGACGTATTTTTATAGGCCAACCCGGAAGACATTCCAGGCATTGCCCTGGTTCCCTGAACAAAAAGCCGATGGGATTTTTCCTTTGGATTATTGCAGAAAATAAGCTCTGTGGCAAACAAAAGTTTATGATACGTACGCGATTTGTTCAGCAAGATAATCTTCACAAATTAACACTATTTTTGTGATTTTTGAAACACAAATGCAATCGCTAGAAGTAAAAAGCTAACGTTAGGCTATGTACAAACTACACCGCGGTCGCATGACTTCAACGTCACCACCACTAATAATGGTCACCACCACTAATAACCACATGATGACATTTAATGCCCCTGAAAAGCTCTGTAGCATTTAGCCACTTATTAGCTGCCTTTTTGAAGACACATAAAAGCGTCAAAATTCACGAGTGGGGTATGACGTATTTTATGTCATAGAACAAAACGTGAAAATCGACAGACCTTATTTCAGTCATCTAACCAAAAACCCTTTCAAAAAACCCATTGACTTCGAGATGAGGGAACGGGAAGTGCAAAAATGCTAACTCCTTTCTGGGTTTTAGGACTCATTCCTGCAGCACTCTATACTGTTACACCCCTACTGTAAATATTAGTAGATACTATCAGTGATGTTACAAGACTTTTACCAATATCAGTTGATGCTGACTGTTGTGATCAGTTCCAAGTTTGGCTGGGTTGAAACGTCACGGGTGCTGCGAATTAACCAAGTTAATTCTACAGTGTAGAAGTATACTGGGAAGAATACTGCTACTCACAAGTTAGCCAAGATGACGATGGCGTTGGTGGAGGTGATGATTTTTTGGTTAAACCAAAAATTTTAATTTAGTCATTATCTACTCATGTCAGTTGAAGCTTTTAAGTCCACAAAATACACAGCAGGTTATCAACTTCATCTCAGCCTTCTCCCAAAGAAATTAAGTGAATGGTGACATCCTCTTTAGAGTTCCAAAAAATGATCATAAAAGTGTTTGTCATAAACTATTGCACTACAAGTCCAAAAGACCAACGTTTACTTCACTAAAATCATTACAATTTTTTCTCTGCCATGCAGACAAACGGAAAGACAATGCAGATGTGTGTTTAAAAAATAAAGAAATAAAAATACCATTTGTCAAGGCTAGGGGTGTAACGGTATACAGAAGGAACGGTTCAGTTCACACCACGGTTTGGTCATCACGGTTCGGTATGAGTTCAGTACCAAAAAAAGCTACAAAAAAACCCAAATGCATAAGGCTAGGTTTCTTTTCATTTATTTTGAACAGACAGTAGTGCAAGTTGCAGTTTGTTCCACCTAGTGTCGTATAATCCCCCCACCAATCAACTTGAGCTAATTGGTGACTTAGTTAGCACGTTGCTAACAGCTTAAGGTTTCTGTGAAATTTAGTTCTACATTACGTTCATCAATCTTTGCACATAGGCTACCGTGTATTCTCTGTACAACTGCATTCTCCAAACTGTAATGTCCATACTGTGACAGTTCGGGACGAATACACGCACCGTTACACCCCTAGTAAAGGCGTTGCATTACATCTGCAAGGGTTTGATGCCAGTTGCTCACAGTGTATCATGCAATGAGTCCATATGGCAGAAGGGGCCACACTCATAACATGGCTGGAGCTCTGTGCAAAATCCCACCATCTGATTCCATGGAATTTCTCTCTCCATACAGTCATGCAGCATACCAAACATAGTCTGTACCGTCTCCTGCTCTGGAAATTTGACACACGATAAAATATCATTGCAAATCGCATTTCCATGCATATACCTAAGAAATGTCAAAGCATGGGCATTTTTCCCCTCTGTGCTAACATCCATCTGTTAAGCATAGGCCGTAGAATTGTGAAGTCACTCAGTAAGTTCTCTTTGTTCTTATCGATGGCCTTGATTCTTCATTTAACTATTTTGTTTGATACCAGTATTGTCTCTAATTTTTTTTTGTCTCTGTTCTATTGACTTTCAAATCAATCAATTCATAATGTGAAATTTACAACAACATTCAAATATTGAAAACGTTTGTCTTGAGATGGATGTTGTATTCAATCTATTAAGAAGTAACGGTATGAAAACCTTTACAAATTGTTTGGATGCAATTATTACAAACGGGTTTGGAAGCAATTATTGTGGTTCCATAATAGCAGCTTTTAAGGTGGTTATTTGGGAGAAGGAAATGTGATGGCACTCCCCTTATTAGCACAAATTTCTACCCACCATATGGGTTTGAAGTCAAAAGTAGAGGAAAAGCATTTACCTGCCCACCAAGTCCTTTTCTAACGCTAAATTAATTGGCCATTTCTTTTACAGGGCATATTTGTTAAAGTGATTGATGGACTTATGGACTTTGTTGTGACCAGTAGTTGGTGGTGCTCTGAGCTG
>OMKK01088024.1:0-10045 GCA_900302305.1 Polymixia japonica
CTCGCCTCGCCTTTTTTTGGTTTTCCACTGGTCATAGTACCTGGTACCTGGTACTGTTTTTGGTATCACCTCCGTCGAGGTTCCAAGCGAGCTGAGGCAATACCAAAATGTGACGTAAAACCACTGCAGACTGCTGATTGGACAGAGAGAATCACTGCAGACTGCTGATTGGACAGAGAGAATCGTCACTAGCGTGACATCCTGCACCAGCCATGTTTAAATTGCGAAGCTATTGTAGCAGCAGCAGACATTCACTGCTACGAGTACCTACTCATTTGCAACAATTTGACTATTGGAACTATTAGAACTAACTATTAGAACTAACTATTAGAAATGGCAACCTGAAAATCAAAATCTGTCTCTGCGGCAAACAACCACATACCGAGAATCAAGAACACAATCCCTTCATATCCTCCATTGTTCCTCTGTGTGTCGCATTGAAGATGACATCATGGCGGTTTCATTTTTCATTTTGAGACGGGTCGAAATCGTGATGAACTGAAGCGGTCCAAGTCCACGATTCAATCGTGCGTTCCACCCGTAGACAAAGCACAGGAAGCTTCGTATCGTGCCATCCTCTGTGTCTACCTAGTCACCAACATGCTGGACAACTTTTAACATTATTTATATTTAGCATAAACATTTTCAAACAGGTTGTTGGTATACAGTTGTTATTCTTAATGTTCTGTGCGTGTGTGTGTGTGTGTGTGTGTGTGTGTGTGTGTGTGTGTGTGTGTGTGTGAGAGAGAGTTTAAGTGCCAGTTCTAGTGTTACCACTTTGTACAGTGTGGCTGTGGCTGACAACAGTCAACAATAAATGATATTCTTATTAGGAATAAATTTTCCTCATGCATGACTGTGTGTAGCTGAATAGTAGACCTACGCTACTGTATTTTAATGTTGGTCATAATGGTGGTACTTGGAGAGCCAGATATGTTCTGAGGTGGTACGTGGTGTAAAAAGCTTGAGACCCGCTGATCTAAGCCATGGACCTACAGTAGTTGTTGAGTCTTCTGTGGTGTCTGTGATTTAACGTTCCTTATTGCCCTTTTTCAGGTCTGACATCAATATAACAAAACCAAAGCTGGCATCGAAAGCTCCAGAGCCCAAAGCTCCTGCCCTTCAGCTTCAGACTGCAACGCCCGTCTCCCTCACTCTGACCCCAGCAGCAGAGCAGCCAGCCGGCCGACACCCAGCCAAGCAGAAGTGTGGCCCTCCCAGAGCTGAGGATTCTGACACAGACCCTGAGGCCCCGGTAGCCCAGCAAATGCTCTCTTTTGTCATGGATGACCCCGACTTTGAATCCGAGGCATCTGACACACCACAAATAGCTACGGTAAAGTAGAGCAGACTCTCCATCACTGCAGTGTCTGTGCAGAGATGATTCATTTTGACATTAACCCATTTCCGAACCCTTGTTCAGCTTCACTGTCGAAACCTGCTGCTTTTTGAGTTCAGTTCGTTCACTTCAGTTTTGGAAAATATGAAATAATGACAATTTAAATTGTTTTTGGACCATTTTAATTGAAAATTTAAACTCAACAATCTCAAAATAATCATTTGTGTGATCTCTCAATATACAATGTCAGTGATATAAGGTATACAGCATAACTCTGAATCTGCTCACATATAATCCTTAATAAAGTTCCTCAGGAAGAGTGCTCTCCTTCTCTCTGGTATCTATAGGAACTGGACAATGGGGAAAGAGACAGAAGCATGACAAATGAACACTCCTGGCTCATAAAAATATAAATAAATGAATGAATAAATAAATACTATGACAAACCTAATTATTATTTCATTATTACTATTTCATTAGTAATGTTGAAGTTTTGTTATGGAATACCTGTATTGTTGGGTACAGTCAGTGGTATACCTCATTACACCCCGACTCTCGTCCAGCTCAGTGTCATTCATGACTATTGTTCTGCGTTCTGTGTGTTTTATTTTCCCAAACTGGTGCAATGGATTATGGTTGTTGTAGTTATTGCTGTGTTGAGTAGCTGCCTTTTTGAAAAATACTACTTAAAAAACTAGCGCATTGAGCTCATAAAAAAACAGTTTATCCACCAAATTAAGATAATTCATAATCAAACCAACATTGGTTATTAGTTATTTAAACATTGAAAAAAAGTTTCAGTTCCTCGCTCAGCACTAGTCGCGTATCTTTCCTGAAGGTGTGTCGCAGAAAGAGCAAAGCATTTCCTCATGCCAACGACTTTTATCACCCTCGTTCTACCCAGGATACCTTCCCAGTCAGGGATGAGCTGCTGTCTGACCTGTCTGACGATGACATCCAGTTAGCTAAGGTCGCTGAACCTCTGAAGCCCACCGTCATCTCTTTCAAACACAAGAACGACACTGACCTGTTTGGCCTGGGCCTTCAGGAGGAGGCCCCCGCAGCCAAGGACAGTAGTGACGAGCAGGAAGGCAAGTCACATATATCTGCCTTTCTATCTCTCCGTGGGTCTGTTTCCCTCTCCCTCATTCTTCTCTGTCCCTCTCATTCTTTCTCTGTCGATAAATGTCTTTGGCTTCAGTTTAGGCCTGTGATTACTGCTACTGGACGTAGGAGCTAGATCATGTTTTACTCTAGACATGATCTCTGTTTGATTAGATACTTCCAAGTGTTACGGTCTAGTCTCATGCATCATTCTTTCCTATAGCAGAGAACATGAGTGCAACACTTTACATGTATGTGTCTGGTCCTCTTTCAGAGAAAGAAAGCAAGCACTCCTCAAAGGAAAAGAAGAAGAAGAAGAAGAAAATCAAAGAGGTAACATTGTAGCAGGAAGCATGTCTGGGTGATGGAACAGGAAGTTCATCATTTACCATCTGCAAAGTAAAAGTCTTTTAAATGTGTCAGTCAGGATTAAAGCACAATTAGGATTATGTGTGTGTCATCAGTTGGTATATTAGTAACATTATGTGTTTTTATATTTTGCTTTTACAAATGGTTGATGTTGCACTTTGGAACAAAGCTCTGTATTTGTAAAGACAGTCATTGCAGTTCAATGAGTCTTTCCTTCCTTCTCAGGAGGACGAAAAGAGCAAGAAGAAACACAAGCACAAGAAGAAGGAAAAGGAGGAGACGGGAGCAGTTGATGACAAGGAGAAGAAGAAGAAGAAATCTAGGACCAAGAAAACGGAGGTGGATGAGCTGGAGGACTTCTTGGGCGGAGGAGCGGGAGCGTCCAAAATAGAGGGCGGAGACTACGAGGAACTCTAGAGGGAACTCTCAACAAGCCACCTTTATTTGGAAATTGAGCCGCAGAACAGCAGCGACGAGTGATCGCTAAGAAAACAACTCTTGGTTCCTTGACTTGTTCGTGCATAAGCAGCATCTGCAAGCCATACGCGAGGTTCCCGAAGACACCCAGGAAAAACACCCAAGAACTGTGGTACCTGTATGTTGCTATCGATTGATTATCCCCAACCCCCCATCTGCACTACTGCTGTCACTTTCATTCTGACCATTTAGAAAACGTCAAGGAGACTGACACGTCCTCTAGTGACATAAAGAGTAGGTCGTTGATGGAGCCATAAAGGAATTGACCCTTTGTGCTTTGAGACTATTTAATACATTTGCTTCATGTTTTCCTTTAATCGATACACTCTTCAAGTGGACCACTCCAAACAGCTAGTGTAGATAGTTACCCTTTTGTTTGGTTGTCTGTGTGTTTGGTGTAATAATTGAGAGCATGTTCAAAGTGATGACTGACTTCCGACAGACTTTAAAGTCGACCTTAGGTGTTTGTTTTGTTCTCGTTTCCTACTCTGTGATGTTACGGTTAACGGCAGACATTTGTGCTGCTTTAGTCTTGTCTGTCCTTACAAACACTAAGGAGAAATTCAGAATGAGTTTATTAAAAAACTGTGCCCACTATAAGGAAATAAAATAACCTCTTGTCTAATATCCAGGGTGGGAAATGACCAGCCCCCGGCCTAACGTTGAATACTGGCTGTAGAAGGTTTGTCTTCTCTACCAGTCAACATCTGGAAATCCTAATCAATTAGAAAGGTTACAGTTATTTTCCTGCTACAAATAGAATCCTGTGTTTTCTGGCTCAGGGTTTCCAGGGGTTCCATGTCTTCAGTATGTTTTCTGCAGCTGCCTTAACGAGGTTATTACAAGGGAAAGATGTGCCGCTATACTCATGAACCATGTTTAAGTGTTCTTACTGTAAACCGTGACAAGTGTAAATCAGGTTGATTAGTCTCTTCAGATGGGCTCAGAACGTGCTCCAAACCATTAACTCTGAGGTTGCAGTGAATCGGTACAGTTGTTTGTGTTGGGTTTTGTTTTTGTGTTTTCCATTGGATATCGAAGCACTCAGCCATTATAAAGGAGCACGAATGAATGACGTTAACATAAATGTTTTCAAGATTTTCTCCTTTCTTTGTCCTTGTGTTATTTATTGGCTCTGTTTTCATTTTGTTCCTAAATAGTTGGACTGTTCTCCAAAATGCTCTAAAATTCTTCATGCCGCTTTTTATGAACTATGGCTGTTGACATTCCTAAACTGTTTGAGTGCGTCGTCCATGGTTTACACACGTCCCTTTTGTTTTTCTTAAAAGGAAATGTAATTGATTATGTAAACTGGTGTCATCCTCATCTAAATTGATCATGTCATTTTTGCAAATAACCCTAAAACATATTGCTCAAGATCGATCGACACTAACAAACCCAAGTGAAAACTTCCATAAGTTGCATCACAAATATATACACAGTGCTGATTATCGAATGCTTTGCTGTTGATGAAAGCAAACCAGTCTGTTTAAATACAACATCTACCACACTGTTGACTCAGTTTACTCATACAGAGTAACATCTACTAACATAACACAAAACACGTGTATTTCTAAACAAATTTTATTTTGGACAACTGAAATATTTCATACACATTTCATTCTTATCCACTTACAGTCACATTGTATTGGTTTACTATGAAATTATGTTTAATATTTCCAAGTTAAAACTATGCAGCATTGATCCTAAATACTGTATGTTCCACTAAGGATAAATGCTGAAAGTACAGTTTCAAGTGAAGCATGACTTATATGTAAAGCAAGAAAAGAATGTATATATATATATATATATATATATATACTGTATGTATATATATATATATTTGAAGAGCTTTGTTCCAAAATGAGGTTCTCCATGCAAAACAATGACTGGATTCCTGGAAAACTATTGCTGAAAGGACAAACGCTCATCAAATATTAAAGTTATTGCCTGACTGAGGATGCACTCATCTTCACTTTTGAGTTATTGACCTTGAATGATGTTCAAGTCTGTTTTATTTCTAAATGGACGATGACATTTTGGAACCAAACCCTTCATTTATTTTCCATCCCATGTTACATCTTTACACTGTGTGAGTTTGCCTATGTTTGGTTTGCCCAATAAATGCAAACTTATTTCGTCATATCTTATTTCATTCTTATAATACTTTTTAACTCATATTCTTGGAAATTTGCTAGTCATGATTGTAAATGTGTGCATTGTGCTTTCTTTGCCACCAGGATGCAGTAGAATTACACTGAACAGTAAGTCAGGGACGTCCACTCCGTGCAGAACCCTTACAGTTGGGTTTTGCTTGTTTTGGTCAATACTTATTCATCAAACTGCTAAATTAATGGCTCTTAATGGCTCATTTGACTTATAAGCCAATATAAGTTGGATAGAAAGATGTCCTTTGATAATTTGCGTGATCATTCTAGCTCATAGACAGGCTCCTCTGCTGCTTTCAGAACGTTGCTGAAATTAATGTTGTCTTCCTTCTTCTAAAGAAAGAAAATAATTATTTACTCATCCTGTTTATGGATTGGTATTGATTGTATTTCATCAAAAATCTCTATCAAAAATAATATTTGAATTCTATTGTGAATAAGTTGATTTATTAGTAACCATGAAATATAAATGTACTTTACCTTGTTTACGTGTTTCATTGTTGCTGAGTGAGAAAACATTACAGAGTTGGTAAGGGTCCATTAAATTGTAAAATCACAGATATATTGAACTATCAGAAATATTTATAAATAGAATATTTAAAATAGAATGCAGTTTCAAAATTCATTTTACAAAATAATTACATCCCAGGAGAAGGTAAACTATTCAATTAGGCTCTTTTCCACCATGTCACCTCACTTCTTTATAATACATGATCCGTTGTCAGGTCATGTTATCCTTCCCTTACTATGCATTTCTTTTCATGGTGATTTGAGTTGATAACTTACTTGTATGGTAAAAGGAAATGAAAATGGTCACCATGGGGAGCAGAGGCAGCAGAACCCAGCGAGCAATACTCCATATGTAGGCCTCAGACGCTGCAGAGGAGACACACTGACATGACTGAACTGGCTGAGCGAGTTATGGTTGTATCAACAGTGCATGGTTGCTTTGTTTTTATCATGTTCCCTATAAAGCACTTTGTAAAAAAGTGCTTACAAAATAGTCACAATGATGATGAAAATGAAAATTCCTATTATTATTATTATTATTATTATTATTGGTGGTGGCACTGTCATAAGAAATGTTCCATTAAAAACACAACGTACTGTACTACAGCATTACTTGATCTCTCATCTCTTGGTTTCTCTCTCAACCTCTTGCTCTGTTATCTTAATCTTATCTTATGTTAAACCATGGTGGTGTGTAGCTCAACCATGGAGCGCTGTGCCAATATCTCATGGGTTAAAACATCCACCAAATAACACACATACAGTATATATGTACATACACACACAATCCCAACAGGCATAGGGAAATGTGTTATTTTACTTACAGCTGTGGAAGTATCCCTCAGCCAGTTTGATGATGGTGTCATTCTCACTCAGCACACCACACCAGTATATGCCTTCTCCATAGGCAGGCTCTAGCACAGCAACAGTGAATGAGTCTGAGCCCTGGGTCAGCTTCAGTTTATCCCCATCAAAAGACTGGTTCTGGTAACTGAAGGTGAGGCCGGTGCAGCACTGTGTTGTGCTCTGCTTGCACCACACCTTTGGAAGGGTCTTTTCCTCTGTGTTATGCGGACATGTCAACGTCTGCAAATACACACCCTCACATGTACCTGTGAAGCAGAATGATATCGAAGGCTTACATGGAGGAGGTTTACTCCCAAATAAGGTATATACTACGTATGTAACAAAAGTGACACTTACCTATCTACAATAAGTATTTTGTTGCAGAAAAAAACCAAACATTCATACACCTCTGTGTTTTTATATTTATTATTTATTATATTTAAGTTAAGCACATATCCCATGTGGATATTCACTCTAAACCCTACAGTCCCAATATGAAAAACAATTTTGAGAAGGAGACAATATGCACAACCCCTAAGAACAATCTAAAGATGACATCTTAGTGACGTGATGTGAAAAGTGTGGTTCAATGTCATAAGTGCTCTGCCCTCTAACGGGCTTCACTATTGGTTTACCCTACGAGGCCCCACCTTGGCACCTGAGAAGATTCTTGCACTCACCGCCCAATCGGAGGGTAGCCACTGCGCAGCACCCTCCCCCTATAAAGCCCCAATGCAAGCAGTGCTTGTTTCCCTTTTTCACTCAGCCACCTTTGAGAACGGATTGCCTGCGAGTTTGTTGTTCACCATCCGGTGTCGCAGATAAATTGAGAACATCACGTCTTTCAGCAAGTCTTGCGCTTCCTGCAATACTTCTCTGCCTCCTACGGACTCCCATGAGTCCTGCTTTGTCTGTCTGGGTTGGCGGCACCAGTCTGAAGCTGACTCCTCTCCCACCTGTCCTCCTGGGGGAGCGCGAGCGGTGGAGTCTAGCAGCGGAGGGCAGGACGGCTCGGTCAAAACCATGGGACAAGTATGACAAGGAGGACGACCGGCAGGGGCTCCTCCCCTCCGCCTCCATCTGGCTTGGCGGTCGGCCAACCTGGTTGACCACTGTTATGCCGGTGCCGCCCAAGTGGTGGCATTCGCGAACAACATGGCTTTTAACAACATGGAAAACGGAGCTGACGGCAGCGGAGCTGGTGGAGGTTCAAGCTATGGCGGCTTCCCTCCTGCAGATGTCACAGGCGTTCACCATCGCTGGAGGCTGCACTATGTGTGCTGCTCACGTGGGCCACAGGAACCTCTGGTTGGGCCTGTCATCCCTGCGGGAGTGCAAGCAGCACCTACTTCTCAACACGCCGCTTTCCACCAAGTCCCTCTTTAGCCCGGATAAGCCTCGGAGCAGCTAGGCTCGATTCCCCCTCATGTCGCCCCGGGGAGTGAGCAGCTCAAGGCTGAACCCTTCTGGAGCTGTGCTAGCACTGTGAGCAATGCTAGGGTTAGCAATGCTAGAACTGTTAGCCGGTCCCGCTTCTTTGCATTTACTGCTAATAACACCACCCTGACCCACGGGGGGTGCAAGGGCCTCGCCAAGCCCCGAAAGGCTGTCCTCAGCGATCAGTTTGAAGCGAGGGAGGCAGCAGCCTCTTTGTTAGCCTTAGCCGCTTCTCTGCCTTTTCTGCCGGGGCCCCCCGTACGCTCCCTCCCAAGATGAGAGGGATGGGACGAGTGGGCCCGTTCTATCTCTCCCCACCGAACCCATCGCTCTGCCTCTCACGGACCATCACCAGACGTGGGTGCAGCTATGCAGCCCTTTCTCCACCTGGCTGAACAGGACACTACGGAAGGGCTACGCACTGCAATTCTGCCGCCAGCCTCCTCCACTCAGCGGCCAGTGTTACTAGTTTAACTACATGTCTCAGTAGCATGGTGGTAGTGTCGCTAGTTTCTGAATCAAATAGCTTTTCAGCAGCAAAGCTCTTTTATTGATCAAGTAGTGCGGAAGCGTCCACACAAGATACATTTTCCCAAAGATTTCTGAAGCTCAAGTGCAGCGGAGCTTTCTGCTACAGTCTGAAATAAAACTGCTAAGGATCAGTAAGTGACTCCACCGCCATACACACACCTGTATGTGTAGCCGACAGAAGCACTTCCTTATGATGGTGACATCACGTACCAATCCTTGGACTGATGTCTGTGACTTGTCTGCTGCAGGGGAATACAGACACACAAGCTGGAGTTGACTTGATGGAAAGATGGCAGAGGGTGAAGACGAAGAGGAAGTGATCCTGAGGGAGTCGCCGTGGCCGTACCTCGAGAAATACACCAGTTTAAGTGAAACAACAGAGAAAAAGTATGTGTTCACGTTATTGAGTTTTGAGTTAAAGTGACAAGCTCGAAGATCTCCATTGCCTTCTCTTTGACGGCACCTATGGCGAAAAGCGGTAATTGCAGGTGTGTAATTGGGCCTCACTTCAAAGGGAAAACGCGTCACTAATGCTAATTTGAATGCATGGCGGGAAAGTCACCACAGACATCCGGTTCTTAATACCCATAATCCTGCAAATGCAAGAGCTTTCATCAGTGGGTGAAATGTAATGTAAAAAAAATAAATAAATAAAATAAAATTGTTTTGATGTAGTACACTACTTTTGCCATGTTGCTGTAGCTTAGCTTGCTATTTCTCTGAGGTAGCTTCAGTGTAGTGAAGCTTCATTTAATGTAGAGTAGGGGAGCTTAGCTCACTACACTTTCCAAGTAGCCTGCCCAACACTGTCAGCGGCATACTTCAGACCATCGAGAGGGCGGCTCACCCCGATGGTGTACACATTATAGCCGGTGATTTTAACCAGGCAAACTTAAAGTCTGTCCTGCCTAAATTTTATCAGCATGTAAAGTGTGCAACCAGAGGGGAAAACACATTAGACCATGTTTACACAAACATTAAACATGCATACAGAGCCACACAACTTCCACATTTAGGCCAGTCTGACCACCTCTCTCTGCTCCTCACCTCCGCATACACCCCCCTGAGAAAAACACCGCCTGTGACTAGAACCATCACCACATGGCCAGAGGACGCTCTCCATCAATTACAGGACTGCTTCTCACAGACTGAATGGAGTGTCTTTGAACACCAGGACCTGGCTGAACACACAGAGGCTGTCCTAGCCTACATACAGTTCTGCACTGGGATTGTAACTGTGGACAAACACATCCGGGTGTTTGGG
>OMKK01088025.1:0-18940 GCA_900302305.1 Polymixia japonica
TCAACAACTAATTTTTAATTTTAGCAGAAATAACTATTATAAAAACAATTACATTAAAACCAAACTGATACATGCTTTATAAACAGCTGAACTATTTTGCGTTTGTAAGGAATATTTAATACATTATTATATTTCAGTGACTGTTCTTTTTCCTTGCTGCAAATTTAGAGATAATAGTAATTTTTTTAAACTGGTAAAACATGGTGGTGTTGGAATCCAGATGAGTTCCAGTTTAAAGAGGGTTTAGCAGTTCCTATCTCATTATCTAATATCCTCTTGCTTCTACAGAAAATATTAGTGGAATTCAACTAGTCCTCATTTCGTCTTTGGGAAGCACCGTTCTCGTTTGCATGACAAACGAGTGACAGAAACGTGAGAGCCTCTCTGTTGGTCTCCTGAAGCTGCTCTCCTGACATACAAACACGGCACGTATGTACAACCCTGTCTCACCCTCTGCGTGTTCTGCTGCACGGTGGTGCTGATGGTCGCGTCCAGCTTGCTCAGTGACGTGTTAGCGGAGTCCGTCAGGGCGCTGTACTGCTCCTTCATCCTGCTCAGCGCCCCCTGGAGGTTCTCCCTCTCCGCTGGGCTCAGGCTGTCTCCTCGCTCCGCAAGGAAGTCCTCCACGGAGCGTATGGTCTCTGCCACGCCCTCCCCTTTGGTCTGGAGGTCCTTTTGCACCTCCTGGAGAGAGGGGAGAAGGAGGAGAGAGAGGACACAAGAGAGATTATAGAAATGATTATATAAATGTGGATATATTTTTACCCAGGAAATAACCTATGAATGTGTAACAATTTTGAATGTCTTCCATGAAATGGTGGGGGGACAGACAGAGACAAAGAGAGAGAGAAAGAGAGAGAGGGAGGGAGAGAGAGCTAGAATTGGGTGAGTTCAAGTCATGTAAATCCAAGTTAAAATGCTGCAGTGACTACATTAAGTGCCACACAATCCAAAGGACTGTTCAGCCTGTTTGTGTGTGTGTGTTATATTAATTATACTAATTCATATATACTGTAGTTGTTCTTTAAGAGTTCTGTACCTTAAGTTCCCTCTGCTTCTGTTGCAGGACGCTCACGTCACCCGACTCTGCTCCGGCTCTCTGATTGGCCAGCATGCTTGCGGCTCCAGCCAACCACATGGTGAGGCCTTCTAGTTTCTGGGAGCACTCTGATTTCTGCTGCTGGACCACCTGAGAGGCAGAGAGGAAGGAAGAGGAGGCCCACAGAGGAGGGAAGCGTGAGCACATATTGATATTGAACTTTATCAGTTCCTAACAGTTTATCAATAACATTTTTTATCCTCCTTTTGACAAGGACAGAGCCTTTTTCATATATTTACCCCCAAACGACCAACTCTTAACCACTTCAACTGAGCGCGCACTTGCACTCTCGTCCCTAAAACCTTCTCAGTGTCGTGCGCACTTTGCCAAGCTTTGAGCAGACCGTGTCCAGAGTTCACACCGACACACGCAGGCAGACACACAAGACAACACACGACATCTCCTCCTCAATAATTCAGACGAGACAGAACGAAACAACACAAAGAGAAATCAAACAAATATTCATGTATTTGCTGTTTTTTTCCCCTCTCTCTCTCTCTCTCTCTCTCTCTCTCTCTCTCTCCGGTATTCAGGAGAGATGAAGGGGGAAAATGAAAGCAGCCAGCAAGGCTGTTCTGTTTATTAGATCTCTAGGCTTTTCCATGGTGGCGCAAGCGATTTCCTTCAGTGGCGGTCTGAAAGAGCAAGGCAGACAGGTTAATAATAACACACGTTGTAAAGAGGCATGCAGACAAACACAAACGCACCTACGCAGTAGTAGTGTTGGCGGGTGGTGACGTCCGTGTCAAGTGGCTAAGCTTTCGTAGCATGAAGCGGCAGTGCTGTCAACAACAGTATGATGGTTTTGTGCCAAGTGGTGGCGTAATGTTACGCCGGTTAGCACGTTTACGTCACATTTTTGCCTCTCCTCGTCAAGTCCTTTATGGGTTTAATATGATTTGTATGAGTGTGGACGGTGGCGATGCATGTCATGACAGTAAGTACAGATCTGCGTTTAAGGGGGTTTCACATGACTTGCGGCAAAACTGTTTAAGTGAGCTCCATGATAGTTAAGTTACAGCACGACCAACGAAGCTATGAAAGGCACGTTGCGTAAGATAGGTGAATGCTGACAACGTATTGGTGAGTAAAGCACAGCATTAAAAACCGACCCGACTCGACCAATGAACGCGACCCTCTTTGTCCAAACCTCTCTCTCCCTTGCGCTCTGCCTCTGTCTTTCTCTCTCCTTGTCCTCCTCTTCTTTCACAATCTCCCTGCGCTGCCGCTCCTCCTCCCTGGCCCTCTGGGCGGAGAGCGTCTCGGCGCGGGCCTGGGCTTGGCCGGAGGTCCGGTGGAAGGCCCTCTGCAGCTGCTGGAGCTGCCCCAGGAGGTGCCTGCTCTGCTCGGGGGCCAGGTCCTGAGCTCGCTCCGAGATGAACACCTGGATGTCGAAGGCCACGTTGTTGACCTCGTTGGAGCGAGCCGTCAGAGACGACTGGAGGTCCTGAAAGCGAGGAGAGGAAAGGAGATGGAAGAGAGGATTAGTTGTGGAAACTGGCAGGGCTCACAGAGGAGAGGGTGGTATCAAGACTGCCTGGGTCAGAGGTCGGGTTCCCACTGGGCCACCGATGTTTAAAAAGTACTAAACTATGTATTAAACTCTGTATTAAAAGCTTCCACAAAAAGACACATGTAAAGTTAGTATAATTAGGTTTAATAAAATAGTTCATAGCACATTATTATCGTTTTATCCAGAAGGATGTACCTTTATGTTCTTGCTCTAGACACCATGTGCTCCTTATATAGCACCACTGAGGACTACCCCCCAACACAATGGTAAATCACAAAGCATTAGCAAGTGCCTTCATGTTTTTATAATACATAGAGCCGTGATAATATCTTTAATTACCAATACTAATAACCCCCGTAATATCCCCACAGGGATAAATAAAGTTCACGTTATCTACTAAGGACTAGTTGTGCAAAAACATGAAACCGACCTCGCATTCAAAGCACAAGGAAATGACATGTTACTGCGTTAGGTGAAGCTGTGATGCTCTGCGTTGGCTGTATAATTAGCACTATGAAGGATGACCACTACAGCGCTATGCTAGCTTACCCTGCAGATCTGGAGCTGCTGTGTGAGCTGATCATGGCTGTGGTCTCTCTCAGTCCTCTCCGCTCCCTCCATCCCTGCCATCCCTCCATCCATCTGAGCCTCTGTCTCTCTCAACCAGGACAGCAGGTTTTCCACTCGTCCTCCCAGAGTCTTTTGTTCTGTTGTTACTGCCTCCTGGGAGAGAGAGAAACGGGGAGGAGCCGATAGGCAACACTTAACAATTGTTAACTACAGACAAAAACTATTTGTGGTGAGTATTATAGCCCAGTCTCATGCTCCAATACAAAAAACTACAATGAGGCAATAAATCCTTTAGACACAAATAAGATAAATCGCTGGTGATGCTACTAATGGGAACAATGATTCCAGGCCACCTCTATTACAAATGAAGACATAACAGTCTCCTCCTTCTCTGTAGACTTCTTTACCTTGTATGAGTCTCTGTGGTCTCTTAGGCCTTTTAGAATACTCTCAGAGACCCCTCTGGCGGCGTCATACCCTCGAGCCAAACTCCGCCCATCCTTCTCCAGGGCCAATAGGAGCTGAGGGGGGACATCTTTGGGGCGGGGCTCAACCAGTTGTTCAGCGGCCTCCACTTCCTTGGTGACCTCTGGTTCAAGGTCACGCAGTTCAAGGTCCAGAGCCTAACAAAAGAATTAGGAGAAAATAAAACAATTGTTATTTATACGATTTGGTAATACGTTAATCATTAAATCAGATTTACTTCTCATTAATTCCACAGTGGATGTAAAATGCACTGTTGAAACTGCAAATCATTAAAACCCCAATATAAGTATTATAACCAAAGGTGAAAGTAATCACCTCTGTTTGTATGATGATGTCATCAAGGGCGATGAGGCTTCGACCAATAGACTGCTGTTTCTGCTGTTTGAGGCGGACCTCTATATGTCTCACCATGGAGACAAGGGCCACAATTCTCTGGTCGTGTTCCAAGCATTCCTGCCGAAGCAGTGATGACTGGACGGATCGGAAGAAATAAACAAAAAAAGAGGTTAAGCGATAGAAAATACACGAGATACGCAAGAATTTATTTGTTGTTTTTCATCATTAATCAGGGCAACCAAGAATATGAAAACCTGTTGAACCTCAGCACCCCAAACCTGTTAGCTCTGCTTACCTTGCCAGACTTATCTGTGCTCCTCTTTTTCCTCATCTCCATGTCTCCATTTTCTCCACCGTCCTCCTCCTCCTCCTCCTCCTCCTCCTCCTCCTCTCCCCAGCTCTCGGTGGCTGTATCAGACTCTGGGATCTCTGCTGACTCAGACTCAGTTGGAATGTCCTCTGACAGCGAAGAAGCCAATTCTGCAGACTCCTGATGTTCGTTTTTGCCTTTCAATAATTCAGATTCAGAAACGGTACTTTCAATCTGCTGTGGTTGTTGCTTTTTCTTCTTTTTCCCTTTCCCACTGGTTTTATCGGGTTGTGCGTCAGGAGACGTTGTTGTAGGCTGTATCTCTGGTTCGGAGGTCACAGCCTCGTGAGAGGAGGCAGCAGAATCAATGACGCCCCTGGTGTCTGGATGGAACGACTCCTCAGGTGTGCTAACCTGCAGGTGTTCATCCTCTTTAATATCAAGCTGAGGTTCCTTCTTAAGTTCAACCCTTACAGACTTAACCCCCGCCAACTCTATGTGTTCCTTGATGTGAGCTTTGGGTTCCATTGATGTACCAACATAGGATGGTCTCTGTATATCTGTCTCAGGTCCTTTGGTAAGAACTGAAGAGGCGGCCATTTTATTAGCCTCATCACCACTTGAGGACATAGTGACATCACTGTCAACGTGTCTGTCACTCCTCGGCTCATCACTGGAAGCTGAGCTGTCTAAATCTGCTTTTGTCGTTTTTGTAGATGTCGCTGTTGCTGTTGTCACCTCACCTGCGCTTTCAGCAGCAAATGGCTTCTCTGTCCCAGGTTCAGTTTTGTCTGCCGCACTTTGTATCTTGGACTTTTTGTTTTTCTTATTTCGTTTCCCTGGCTTGGTCTCTTTAGGCTGGTCTGGTGGAGCAGTCTCCTGTTTTTCTCCCTCTTCCTTTCCACTAACGCCCTGTCGCTCTTCATCTTTTGATAAAGCCTCAGACAGTTTGTCTACACTCTCGCCTTTCTTGACAGAGGACCCCTCCACACTCACTTCTGCCTTGACACCCACCTTCAATTTCTCCTCATAGTCTTTGCCACTCGCGCCGTCCTCCGTGTCCTTTCCACTCTCGTCTTTGAGGGAATAACTCTCAACACCATCCTCCTTAGCAGAAAGGGTTTCTGGCTTTACATCTCTAACACTGGCCCTCTGACTCTCCTTCTTCCCCACCTCCTTGCGTAGGGCCTCCAGCTCCTCAGCGGCTTGCTTTTCACTGATTCCCTTCTCAAACACCTTCTTCAGGATACCCTCTTTCGCCTTCAGTATCAGTGCCGCTTTCTCGTCATCGGGAAGGTTGTATTTCCCCGGTAATTCTCCCCCCTTCTCAACACTCGTTGCCTCCTTGATGTTGTGTTTTATTATTTCAGAGAGAGCATCGCTTCCCTCTTTGTCTTGAACTAAGTGGGCCTCCTCCTCCTGCTCCTCCTCTTTCTTCTCCTCTCTCGTAGTACCATCTTTTTGGTATTTGGGTTTGTTTTTTATTGCATCCTCCTCTGGTTGGATAGTAGTATCTCTGAATTCTAGAGAGACTGGAGGTTCTTGTTTTACCAAATCATCTTCAGTCTCAATCCTCCCGTCAATCTTTGCTTTAGCACCTTTTCCGTTAGGAAGCCCTGCAGGTGCTGAGTGACCTTCAGCCTGCGATTTCTTATCTTTGTCTTGTGATGTAACGGAGTCTGTAACCGAGTCGACAGCCTTCGACAGTTTATCGGTTTCAGTTTCGGATGGATCATCTCTTTTCTCTGGAGGTTGTGCCTCACCGTCATTCTCTTTACCTTTTCCTTTCTTCTTATTCTTCCTCTTTTTCTTACTCTTGCTTTCTGCCTCTTTAGGCGGAGAAGTCAATGCCTGGTCCGAGTGCTCTACCTCAGCTTCGGTTCTGACAGCAGTCTCACTCTTCACTCCTTCACCCCCCTCCTGGACTCTCCCCTCCCTCTTCAATACCTCTTCATCCTTCTGTCTAACTCCCCCCTCCCTCATTTTCAGAGTAGACGTGCTGTCGTCTATGCTGTCTTTACTGGCTGCATCATCCCTGACACCTGCTGCTGGAGAATGTGTTCCGTCGTCAGCCTGACGCATCGATGGAATACTCTCATCGGCCGGTTCCCTCTTTTTGCTTTGTGTCTCTTTAGATGGAGGAGTCAACTCCTGGTCAGAGTCAGTGCCGTCTCTTGCTACAGTCTTTACAGCTTTCTCACTTTTCACTCCTCTATCCTTCTCCTGGACTCTCCCCTCCCTCTCCAACGCCTCATCGTTCTTCTCTCTATATTCCTCTTCCCTAATTTTTCCCTCTGCTGTGGAATCTTTCAGTGTTCCATCATCGACGTGATGCAACGCTGAAGTACTGTCATCAACTGGTCTAGCCTCCATTTTGGCAACCCTCACACGTTGGCCCGCTGACTTTGTGACAGATGTCTCTTCTCTGACTTGTGTTTGTGAATCATTGTCACTAGTGTCAGAGACACGAGCCTGAATGAAATCTGCTGCTGATGATGTATCATCAGACTCTCTGCTGTCCTTTTGTGTTGTGACTGCCTCACTAATTTTCAGTGGCTCATCAGGCCTCTGCTTAAGAAGAGCCTCTGATTTGTTAACATCTTTCTGAGGTTTGATTTCCTGAATAGCTTGCTGTACCCTTTTCTCAACATTGCTTGCAAACTGAGACAACAGGTCAATGGACTGCTCTGGATCAACTACAGCATCCTTTTCCAATAACAGTTGCTCATCTACTCTCTCCTCTGCCATAGTAGCATCATAAAACAGTGACGGCTTTGATGGTACAGATGTCAACGTCTTACCAAACTCCTCTGTGATCACCAACCCTTTCCCTGAATCCTTTTCTGAAAGTGGAGATCTTGAAGCAGGCTCAGCATTTCCAACTGACCATTCTGTCTGGCTGTCTGGGCTAGACACTGACAAAGCTACAGCAGGGCTGTAGGTGCCATCTGATGAAGCCATTGGCGTAGAGCTATCCTCATCATCACCCTCTATCTCCACACAACCTAAGTTCTCCTGGATGTCTGCAGCCATGTCACTGGATATCAGCCCCGTCATGATAGCATCATCGAGGCTAGAGACTCGTTGTCCAGTGGTAGGATCAACTAAGCCCCCTTTGATAATCTGGTTGGTGGCTATAGCCCTGACCATCTCCTTCCCAACTGCTCCTCTCTTATAGGCTTCAGGTAGAGGGAGCCTGTCTCCACTACTAATGTCAATGATCCCTCCACTGTCTGCTTGGCTTTGGAGCAGCCTTAGTGCTGGAACTGGATCAACCTGGTTGGACGCAATGGCCTGGGGAAGGGTCAACCTCTCACCTGTATGCTCATCTAAAACACCTCTGAATGGTTTTACCTCCAGGAAGCGTTTGCCTGTTTCAATGTCTATCTTACCCTGGTTTACAAGGTCTGTATAAGGTACAATCTGGCTGGTTTTTGGATCAAGCACTCCTTGTGTTACACTGGGAGAAGCCATGGCTTCCTTGGCAATGCTCTCATCCAGCAGACCCTTAGAAACTGCCTCTGTCAGTGTCAGTCTACGTCTAGACTCCGGGTCCAAAATGGCTCCCGTTGATGCCTGGAAAATTGCAGCTTCTGGGTGTGATGAGGGCCTGATTTTTCCCTGGAAGACCCACTCTAGTTCTTCCAGCCCAGCAGCAATGGAGCGGTCTACCAGCTCCCTATCTACAGCATCAGACACCGACAGCCTTATCCCTGAGGCATGGTGTATTATACCACCCTCAGCCACCTGCTTTGACAATACCTGATAAGCCTCCTCTGGCCTTATTAACCCCTTCTGAATGGCTTGCTCCAGCGGTATAGGAGACTGAGTTTGGGGGTCAACAACTCCTTCCATCTGTAACTGCAATGTGGCTTTAGCGAGAGCCGTTTCTGCATCTGTGGTTTTTCCTCTGTATGCCTTCTCTAGCGCCACCAATGCCTCTCTTTGATCCTCCTCTATCAGCCCCAGATTAGCTGCTAGGGTAACTGAAACTTTCTTATCCCTGCGTGGGTCAACAATGCCTCCAGAAGCCACCTGGGCTTCTAGGAGACGAGCGGCTGTGCCGGGGTCAATCAACCCTGCCTGAGCTGCCTCCCTCACCCCACGGATCTGCCCTTTCTCAACATCCACCACCCCTGCTAGGGTTTTATCTGCTTTTAGCACACTCCACATCAGATCTTCATCTAGAAGACCCTCCTGCATAACGTCGCCCATACTGAGTGACTCAACATTATTGGCATCTAGGAAGCCACCAAAAAGACCAGCTTGAGCCATTAGCTTCACTACCGTGTGGCCCGGGAGCACTCCCTGGGCTACCGCCTCATCTGGGAGAAGCCTCTCCCCTTTTTCTGTCATCAAACCGCCCTGTTTGAGCTCTGTGGCTAACCTTTCCAGCTCAGTATCCTCCTCAGTCTTCATTGCTGTGGACTCGGGAATACTAACCCGGGATTTGACCAGTTCGGCTTCCAGTATTGGGACAGCACCTTTAGGCATCCCATGTTGTGAGCCTAATGAAAGTGAGCTACTTTCTGGGGGAGCGTGAGTGTGTCTTATAGGTTTCTCATCATCAAAATGTTTGGAATCAACAGTTTCCTCACTTTCTGCAGCGGCCGAGACCGTTTCTTTCTCTCTGAGCGACTGAGTTGAAGTCACACTCTCTCCTCCTGTCTTTAGTAGTGTTGACTTTGTTGCACTGTCTACTGTGAATGCTGCTGTTGTCCCTCTCTTTACTGTCTGTGTGGTGTCAGTTTGTTTAGGTGGTGAGCTACTCTGTTGTATTTCCCTCTCCCTGGGTTCATCTGAGTCACTTCTGAATTTCTCTCCAACTTTTACAGCTGAGGCCTTGAAACTTTCCACACTAACCATTTCTTTTTTATATTTTTCTTCTCCATCTTCTACTTCAACCATCTCACCTTTAGCTCTGAAAGCTGGTTCACTCTCCTCAACCACTGTTGGCTGAGCATGCAATACTCTTTCATGCCTCCCATCATACCTTTCTTCCTGATTATTCATATCATTACTGTCAAACCTGTCAATCAT
Organism: Polymixia japonica; assembly: GCA_900302305.1. NCBI lineage: Eukaryota > Metazoa > Chordata > Actinopteri > Polymixiiformes > Polymixiidae > Polymixia > Polymixia japonica. Next base: position 9,355 of record OMKK01088025.1, read on the forward strand.
TTTACCTGAGGCAATATTTGTCTCTGGTGTGATTACGTGAGAGCTCTCCTCTTCAATCTCCAGTCTTTCCTCTATATCACTTTCACTAGTCAAATCTACATCTCTTACCATGAACACATTCTCCCCCCTGTCAGGGACTAAACTACTTCCTGCCTCAACTTGATCTTTATCTTTTGAGTCTCCAGAAAGCAGTCCAGTAGCCTTGACCAGCTCCACCAGCTCAGGCTCTAGAAGCACCAGCCGTTTTCCAGAATGGGCATCCACATAGCTGTGAGTCATCAGGTGAAAAAGCAACCTATGGTTTGCTTGTTCTTTAGGATCCATCCCGTCCATGGGGGTGTTGTCCCAGACAAGTCCTGTAGGGGGAGATCCAGGGGGTGGGGAGGACGGAGGTGGAGATGAGCTGGTGGAACCCCAGCTGAGGCGGTTCAGAGATGGGGCACCTGATCGGTTCATGTTGGGGAGAACATCAGGGATGTGGATCTCTCTAAGGACATTGACCACACTGGGTTCCAGGGCCTCTTCAGAGGCCTGGCTCAGTGGTACCACCTGGGGGGTTTCTGGGTTGTATAGAGCCCCGATAACATGACGCTGCCTCAGGATGTTTCTAGCCAGTTCTCCTGAGATCACTCCCTGTTGTAGCGCCTCGGCAATGGGCAGCAGCTCTCCAGATTCAGGCCACAGCATTCCCATGAAGGCCCAGAGGGACTCAAGCACCAATAGAGCTGAACGAGGGGAGAGAAGGTCCCTGCGGATGGCTTCTTCCACCCCCAAACGCTCACCACTGAAAGGGTCAAGTATTCCTCCAGTTTGTAACTGTCGCACAAGCATGGTACAGGCCAGTTCCTGGTCCATTAATCCATGGCGAACAGCCTCATCAATTGTTAGACGGTGACCAGATCTTGGGTCAGCAATACCTCCGGCGAACAGCTGAGCTTCAAGTAGACGTACGGTTACTTTGCGGTCAATCAGGCCCTCTTGGACAGCACGGAAGATACCAACTTTTCTTCCTGAACAGAGGCAGACGGTTCCTCCTGGTTGCTGTTTGACAGGGAGGAGGCGGAGGTTAGAGTCATCATTGAGGACACAGCGTTGCTGCAGCTCAGATAGGTTTAATTTTTCTGCTGTGTTTGGGTCAATTAGCTCCCGGCAGTGGAACCGTGACTGAAGCTTGGTGAAGGTTCTGGGAGTCAAAAGACCCATCTCTCCCGCTGTGTCCAAACTCATCCTCTCTCCTCTGGAGTCTCTCAGGCCTCCTGTGTTCATCTGGAGTTCTAGTATACGGAGTCCCACCCCCTCTCTGATAAGCCCCTCCTCCACAGCTGCAGCCAGTGGCAGGTGAAGTCGCTGCTCGCCTTCAATTGGCTTAGCCTGGTCCACAAGATGCAAGGCAATCTCAAACTCAGACAGAGATTGGCTGGTGTGGGTGTCAATCAGGCCTTGAGCCAGACCTTGCTCCAGTGATAGGGTTAGAGGGGAGTCAGGGTGAAGGAGCCCACCCATGATGAGCTGGGCTTCCAGTAGGATGCGGCAGGTGTCCTGGTCGATAAGGCCACGCTGGGCTGCTTGGAACACCGAGAAGGTTTCCACGGTTCCCAGGTCGATTACTCCAGCAATGGCCATTTGGCTCTATAGAAAGAAAGAAAAACAACGATAAATATGTGCAATCTCTAAAAAGAAAGATACCAGGGTGCTATATTTTACTTTTAATACTGTATTTGATATCTAAAACATCTTATTTGAAAATAAGTTAAACTCTGATGAGCAAAGTCAGATGGTAGAATGAGGAAAAGGAGAAAACCCACACCTAATTACTTTGTAATTATTATATTATATAATTAATAGAACCTATTTGATGGTATGTCAATTGGTAATACCTATCTAGAAATTAATTAGTTTAACCGTATGTTTCTATATTTATACTTAAGCACAGAAATACTTACCGCTACTAAAAAAAAAGCACTAAGCATGCTAGTTAGCAAACACTAACACAAAAGCACAAAAAGAAAAAGGAAACGTCGGAGGCAAAGAGATTGAAAGGAAAGAGAAATCAGACAGTGAGGAAAAGAAAATGTACACTAGAGATAGGTGAGATGTTCTTATAAGCAACGGTAAGAGAGAAAGCGAGCACCACTTACCGTATGGGCTTGTCCCGTGGCGCTAATGGGCTAGCCCGGGGCGCTAACGGGCTAGCCCGGGGCTCGGCAGAGCGCGACAGGTGAGAAGCTGGTTGTTAGCGTTCTGCATGCCACTCTTTCCTCTGACTACAATGCTGTACTGACTATCAAGCCTGGTGTGGACTCGGATTCAGCTGACACTGGCTCAGATTCAGCTGTCTAAACTGACTCAATTAATTATGATGGCTATGACTCCTTCGAAAGGAGACCGACTGGATAAGCTGACAAAGCTCTAACTCTTAAACTGACTAAAAACAGAATCCTGCCGGAATAAATTCCATCCCTTATTTTGATCTTTGGGTCAGAGTTCGGATGTCCGTGGTTCTCCTCTGGCTGCTGTTAGTGATTTTCAAGCAAAATGCTGGTTTAAAGTTTCACACATTAATAATATGCATTAGACAGCACAAACAAAAACGCACACAAACACTCTCACACAGGTACGCACAAACACACACTCTTGTGATCTGGACACGTCATGCTCACGGTGAAGTGAAGGATTTGCGTAGCTGGCCTCTGGTGCACATACACCGACACTTTAAGAACCTCTATGCTTCAGCGAGTAACATCATACAAAATACCATCACCTGTAAAACCACACACTATTCACATAGGATTAAACTATGGGGTGTGTTTACTTACAAACAGATGTTTCTTTTTAAGACATTTTTTTCACACACACATTTATGTCCATTTTTGATTGATGTGCTGTACAGGACAGGACAACAACTGTTTTATGACGGAGTGAGGGGTTGACTGAATGAGTGCATGTAGTCTGAATATATGTGTGCGTAAGCATTACACACTACCTGCTTTAAAATACAGCAATAGAGTGTGTATACTTAAAGTGCATGACTACTAAATTATAAAGAAAAGACATGGGGTGGGCTGTTTTGTGGCTACAGAAATGAAACTTCATGGTGTGTCTCCTACTAAAATGATTGCACTAATGAAGCTGCTTCTAACCAAAGCAGAGCTCTAGAGCGTTTAGCTGACTGCTAGCATGACTTTAGCAGCGCTAATCTACTGCTGCACCACTAAGGCCGTATATTAGCCACATTAGCAGTTAAGCAGATGTGTTTCATGATGATAATGACAACAGTGAGGTGGTGAAGATGACAGTGACGATGGTTTGATGATATGAGAGCAGGCACGTTGGAGATGCATGTGTGAGAGTGAAAGACTCCATGCTAAGGCCCAATTCAGACAGTGTCATCAAATGAGTGTAACACAAAAGCAGCGTTTAGACTTGTCTAACTCGTTCCCACTTCTATTAACTTTTCCTTGACAGGAAAAGGGCATCGTGAAGGTCAAACAGAAGTGACAAGAACCAGACACATGTAATTTTCAGATGATCTGAAGTCAGCCGATGTCTGAATAGGGTCTGTGGTGTCTGTTTAACCAAACCAAGTCCACGAGTCAGAATTTGTAACAGCGGTGATGTGTTTGTATGAAAATTGCACACGGTGGACAAGCAACACACAACATGCGATACATTACACACGCACGCGCACACACACTCGCTGGCCCACGCACAAACACTCTCAGCTTGCGAGCATATTCCAGAGTCAACAGCGACATCTCATAAAGGTCACCTCTCTTTCTCCTTCTATCCGTTCCTTCCCCTCCCCCCTCGTTTCTTCCCCATTTTCCTTGTTTGTTCGTACTCTCCCACCCACATGCTTCCCGTAGATAGACACAGGCTAACTGGGAGCTTCTTTTTTTTTTCTTCCCCAAACCAGTTGAGCGCATAGTTAATTTTAGGTAAAAAAAAGTTTGAGAAAAAAAAAAAAGACACTAACTGGGCACAGTTAGCTAGCTTGGGGTACAACTAGCTAGCTTGCTAATATTAGCCTCTTTAAATGACTGTTAGGTTTACAACATTCGTATCGTCAGTTAACAGTGGAGTCAGCCAAATACGTCCAAGCCGACATAGCTTAGATCTTGGCGGACCAGCGAAATTTTTTTTTTTATTTGGTTCACAACAATCTAAAAACACATGGTTTGGATGGGATCCCGCCCCCCCACACACAACCCTGTTGAATCTATTCCTTCATCCAACCACACTTTCACCCTCCATTTCCAAGTCCATCCCTCCGTCTGTTCTACCTTTCTCTCCTCTTCCTTGGCCAGTTGCTGCTCCAGCTGTTGGAGTTGCTGAGTGGAGCTGTCACACAGCTGGCTGTAGGTGGCCATCAGCTCATCCAGCTGGGCCGAGACCTGGCCTCGCTCCTCTGGGGACAGCCTGGACACACCACAGGGAGGTTAGCGGGGTGTGGAGGATAGTGTGTGTGTGTGTGTGTCCAAGTTACAGCTGAGTGTAAGAATGTACTGTACTCTGTATGTTTAATCAAGAGTGGAAGTCAGAAGGTTTGTGTGTGTGTGTGTGTGTGTGTGTGCGTGTGTGTGTGTGCCGTGAACTTACTTGCTGGCCTGTTTAGACCGTAGGAAGACCTGGGTGCTCCTGATGGCTTCTGCCACCTCATCCTTCTTGGCTGACAGCTGCTCACTGATGGCCTTTAGGACACAGAGATGGAGATGAGTCACTACCTGTGTTGTGAGCACCTTGTCTCTACTGCCCGTCTACATCGTAGCGCACTTATTTTAGAGTGTTACACATATAAAGTAGTTATTATTGTAATGTACCTGTTGAGCAGCCAGCGAAGACTCAGCGTTGGGCCCAGCGCTGCGGCCCTGGAGACCTTTGACCCAGCCCAGCAGGTCTGACACCTGGCCCACCCTGGCCTGCTTCTCCTCCTCCACCTCTTTCTGCACACGTGGAGGGACAGTCCAGGGTTATTTTATGAAGTATGAAAAAGTGTTACGTACTGGTGAAGTTTACCTTTGTGAAGAATACTTTTAGATACAGTAGATAGATAGGATTATACTTTAAAACAGACAAACCAAACAGATATTAATTCTTCACAATCCTCACATTTCTAACACGCAAGGTATTTAAAAACAAGAGCAAGAACACAGAGGTGCTGAAAAGCAATGACAGGAAGTCCCACCTCCTCCTCTTCCAGTCTCCTCAGTGCGTCGCTGATGTACTTGACATGTTGGGTCGTCAAGGTGACCAAGGCGGTGTAGCGTGTGCGCAAGTCCATGAACTACAGAGACACACCCAAACATTGACAGCCGTTACGGGAGACTATATTTAGCAGTATTACTTTAATCTTTACAAAAAACCACAGAGAGACGCATCAAAAGAATGTCTGGAGCGTACGAGACATCTAAGATTTATTTTTGTCCCATGTTTCTCTCCGTACCTCCTGAGTGATGGCGTCAGACGACGAGTGCATCCTCCTCCTCTTCACAGGGGACTTGTGGGTAGATTCTACGAAGGCTCTGTAGGTCATCAGCTGTAGTTCGTAGTCCTACAGAGCACGAGATTTAGTTATGGTGCATTAGCATGAAAAAGGTAAATGATCTTGGGTTCTGCAAAACATAATGTCAAGTATGGGGAAGAATAGAGATATATTTAAAAGACAGTTCCATACCTTCACTGCCGTGCAGTACTGCTTGGAGTGAGTCTGGCACTCGTCTAATTTGGTCTGGTTCTGCTCGATCTCGGCTACTAATGCCTGAGGAAGATAATGAGTCAAAAGACACCAGAGGTCATTCACAGATGTCACTGAGTTACAATATTTTTCCCCTCTTGTTCTGCCACTATACCTCTATCAACAGACATCTAGCAATGTCTCCGTCAACAATCAAATCCATCGTTCCTTGTAAACACTCGTATATTATCTGTTGCTGAATTTCTTTATTTAATATCTTATGTTAAGTAGTCTTCCTGTTTCATCGTTGTGAAATCTCCTCACTCCTCTCATCCACACTTCACTCGCCCCCCTCCCCCAAAGGTCACAATCGATTGGTTCTATGTCACTTACTGTCTGCTGGGCCAGTTGTTCGGTCAAGAACTTGCTGTCGTTCTGTCCGGGCTGTGCGTTCTCCTGTCTCTCTGTGGTCTCCTCGATCCAGTGAATCAGTGCGGAGTGGCCCTCTCTGTACTGCTGCAGCACCGAGCCCAAAGCCTCCAGATCAGTTTGTCTGGAAACCCAACAGGAGAGGACATCCAGAACATTCAACACATAGAAGTCTTACCGAGAATTCTGCTATAACATGTAATAAGTAGTCTTCTCAAATTTGGGTGAAATTGTGTTTGTGGTGACCTATGCATAATATTGCAGTGTCGTGTTGGCATAATTAGACTAGATGGAACTTTATTATGTTTTAATATTTAATAACAGATAGAGATAATGTCCCATTAGTGGGAGGTGGCAGGTTCAATCCCCGCCTCCGGACCCATGTGTTCATCAACACCCATGTGTCCTGTCAAGAGTTTCCTTGAGCAAGGCGCCGAACCCGCTCATCCATTGTAAATCGCTCCTTGTGGTTTTAATGTCATTTACCTCTCTGCTGACAGCCCTCATCATCATCAATCTCCACAAATCCCCTCCATTCCTGCTCACCGTGTCTCTATCTGCCTCTTGACACCGCTCCACCTCTCTGTCATCTGATTGGCTCTCTCCTGGTAGCGCTCCAGCTCGGGGCTGCGGTCTGGGTGGAGCCTGCTGAGCTGAGACCCAGCCTCTTTGGCCCGCCCCACCTCCGACTGCAGAGACTGGAACACGCCCTCCTGATCGACAAGCTCCGCCTGCCACTTCTGGACAGGAAGTGAAAAAAAAGGAATGGCGGAGTATGAAGAGTGAGATTTAGAGAGCGGATCAGACTGGAGTTAAACATCTGACTGATACTTCTGGATTTAATGAGAGGAGCACAGAGAGAGAGAGAGAGAGAGAGAGATGTGGACTACAACAGAACAATGCGTAGTCAAACAGAGTAAAGAGTTTTACTATCCACTATCCTTTCACTTACACACAAAAGCTAAAGTAAGCAAATCTTTATTTATATAGCGCCTTTTAAACCAGAGGTTACAAACTGCTTCACACAAACATTAAAAGAACAGCAGCAGTGAAAAAGTAAAATAAGAAGGTGATAGGTCCCAGTAAAAGATCACATATTAGAAAAATAACAATAAAAAGGCAATAGCACCCAGTAAAAGATAGAAAATAGAAAATGCCTCAAGATTCATTACAACAGAAAGGCCAAGATAAAAAGAAGAGGTTTTGAGGGCCTTTGTAAGCCAAGAGGACTGCATCATGCATGTGTGTGTCTCTTACCCCGAGCTGCTCCCTGAGGTTGTTGATGACCGTAGTGTCGGCCGTGACGATGTCCTCTTCGCTCAGCCGGCTCTCGTACTTCCTGACCTGGCCCTCCGCTTCCTCCAGGCTGTGCATCAGAACCTCTACCGTCTTCAACCTGCAGGACGGCAGAGAGGAGGGCTTACAGCTTCTGTCTGTATCTGTGTGTGTGTGTGTGTGTGTGTGTGTGTGTGTGTGTTACAGTTTGTGCAACTTCGGTGTCAATTCAACACAATTTCTATAAAATGTATAAGGACGATGTCTAAACATCCTGCATTTGTGCGTACAATATGTGTGTGTATGGACGATTAAATAAGTATGTTGTGTTATGGATGGCGATGAATGTATCGCATACTGTACCATGTGAACACAACAATACATCTATACAGAAGAGTCCACTAACTTTTGTAGGAAGACGGAGGACAGGTTGTGCAGTTTGTCGACCTTCTCCACGGCCTGGTTGAGCTCGGATCGGAGGACAGGCACACTGGCGGAGGAGGGCTTCTCCTCAAAGAACCTGACGCAGCGGCGAGACACGTCCCCCAGACTGGTGCGCAGCAGGTCCAGCTCCGACCGTAGCTTCTGCAGAACAAAGACGAGGGAAAGGGATTTTTAACACTGTAAACAAACAAGCCGCCACTAGGCGATAGATAGACTAGAATAGATAAGTCATACAGCGTTAGAAGCACATGCTACGAACGCTCAATCATTCATTGGCATGTGAAATAACTAAAATTATTACAAAGTGTATTTCAGACAATCAAACATCTTGCCTTGGGAGCAAATGCTTGTTAAAAGCTTGTGATCCATATCAAAACTACTGCATTACACAATCAACAACATTTTACTGTCCGACTTGATTAAGGGTGTTATTGCACTGTGTGACCAGCAGGTGGGGCTGCAGGGCAACGCTGACCTCTTGCTCTGCAATCTGGACGGTGTTGTCAACGATGTCACCAGACAGCCTGCTGGGGGGCGGAGTCTGGATGCCCCTCATCAGTCTCTGCTCCGCCTCGTCCAGTCGAAGCCTGACGTTCTGCAGCTCTGACAGGTAGGAGCGAGAGACAGTCTCATCCTTCTCCACTGGAGAGGGGGAGAGAGGGGGAGAGAGAGAGAGAGGGAGAGAGGGAGCGAGTTATAACCACATTATGCTAAGGAATGTCCTATAATATGTAATCTACCTGCAAGATATATAATATGACAGACAAGGGTTTCATTAATCCCAAAAAGCTATCAAATTTACATTACTCAATATTGGCAAAAAGTGAGCACATTCTTTGAAATGCTACTATTTTCTAACCAGTGATGTATCCTCATTCATTTATTTATTTATTTACATGTAGTATTATCTTAGGTCCCTTAGTTGTATTATGTTTTGCCCTTTATGTCATTTCCCCACAGCGGTCATTAAATATCCATATCTCCTCTAAAACAGCTCATTACTTCAACAGTGAATTTTACTTTACTGCTAGCATGCACACATCTCCAGTCAACTAGGTGTATGTGTGTGTGTGTGTGTAATGTGCACGCCAGTACGTGTATATATGCATGGTGTGGGTGCATGCGTCTGCAGACATCCAGTCCTATCTGTCTCTCTCTCTCTCTCTCTCTCTCCCGTGCTCCTACCTGTCTTCATGTTGAGCAGCAGGTCCTGGCAGTGTTGCTGGGCCTGGTGCGCCTCGCTCTCCACCTCCCTCCTCTCTGCCGGGGGGAACAGAGAGCTCTCCCTGCTGTCCGACAGGAAGTCAGCCAGGTGGGCCTCCAGGTGCTCCAGGGCCTGCTCTCGCTCCGACGGAGGCTGGCAACGCACCTGGACGAGAGGTAGTGATATAGAGAGGAGGATTAACGAATGGAATGGAATAGAATAGAATAGAAGGGAATAGAATAGAATAGAATGGAATGGAATAGAATAGAAGAGATGGGGATAGAATGGAATAGAATAGAATAGAAGGGAATAGAATAGAATGGAATGGAATAGAATAGAAGAGATGGGGATAGAATGGAATAGAATAGAATAGAAGGGAATAGAATAGAATAGAATGGAATAGAATAGAAAGTTGGAATAGAATAGAAGGGAACAGAATAGAATGGAATGGAATAGAATGGAATGCAACAGAATAGAATAGAATATAACAGAACGGAATATAATAGAATGGAGTGCAATAGAATGGAATAGAATATAACAGAACGGAATATAATAGAATG